>CM056055.1:21132666-21157666 GCA_029574335.1 Rana kukunoris | reverse complement strand
CCTCCTGCTGCTTTGGGCTAGATATGTGCATTCCCGTTCGTACGAATGTCATTTTCGTACAAAAAAATTCATTTTCGTACCCGCGGGATAATGTGTACATACAAAAAAAATTAAAGCACCAAAATACGAAAACGACGGGATTACGAATGAGCCGCATAACGAACAACCGCAAATACGAACGAACGATCCGACGAAAAAAACGACAAAAAGAAAACGGCAAAAGAACGAAAATGACATCTATAACCAAAGATTTGCATTCTGTATTTTGTTTGAATCCTTTTTCTGTTCGTATTTTCAGTCGTATGTTCATTGTTCATATGACATATATGACAAAAGATTTGCATGCTGCATTTTGAATTCCTATTTTCTGTTCGTATTTTGTATTCAAAATACAGAATGCAAATCTTTTGTTATAGATGTCATATGAACAATGAACATACGACTGAAAATACGAACAGAAAAAGGATTCAAACAAAATACAGAATGCAAATCTTTTGTTATAGATGTCATATGAACATACGACTGAAAATAGCAAAAGAAAAGGGTTTCAAGATACAGAATGCAAATCTTTTGTTATAGATGTCATTTTCGTTTTTTTTTGAATAATAAACTTTTCTGTGGATTTTCATCTGAAGGGAGATCAGTTGGCCAGACTTTTGAACGCAAAAATACTTTTCTGATGTAGTTTGAAAACGAACGAATTTAGTGAGAACGAACGAAAAACGATTGTTTTTATGTTTGTGGTTAAAAAAGTCTGACCAAGTGTATGGGGCTTAACAATAGTTAATATGGATGAGCCGCGTGTTAAAAGTGCCGCGAATCCCGCGATATATTTACGAAAGTACAAAATTATGAAAATCCTTTTTCTGTTCGTATTTTCAGTCGCATGTTCATATGACATAGGACATAGGATTTTCGTCATTTTGTACTTTCGTAAATATATCGCGGGATTCGCGGCACTTTCGACACACGGCTCATCCATATTAAAGGGGTTGTAAAGTTACACGTTTTTTTACCTTAATGCATCCTATGCATTAAGGTAAAAAAACATCTTACAGCACCGGCCCCCCCCCCGAGGCCCCGTTGTACTTACCTGACCATTCGAAACTCCCGGGCGCGTCCACGTCGTCCTCTTCGGTTCCCAGCCTGGCCGTTGATTGGCTAGGCTGGGCGGATTGATAGCAGCGCAGCCATTGGCTAGCGCTGCTGTCAATCAGAGCGGATGACGCGGCGCGCCGGGGGGCAGAGCTGAGTGATACAGTCGGCGGCTATGGCCGCCGCTGTATCACGGGAGCGCGCTCGCAAAAGCTTTCCTCCGTGCGAGCGCTCTCGCATGAAGAGGGAAAGCTTTTGCGAGGAGGAGACAGGAGGAGGAGACAGCCGCCGAGGGACCCCAGAAGACAGCTTTCCGGGCCACTCTGTGCAAAACGAACTGCACAGTGGAGGTAAGTATCACATGTTTGTTATTTTTTTTTTTTTAAATGCCTTGACTTTAGTGTCCCTTTAACTATTGTTAAGCCCCATACACTTGGTCAGACTTTTTTAACCACAAACATAAAAACGATAATTTTCCGTTCGTTCTCAGTAACTTCGTTCGTTTTCAAACTACATCAGAAAACCATTTTTGGGTTCAAAAGTCTGGCCAACTCATCTCCCTTCAGATGAAAATCCACAGAAAAGTTTATTTGGCTTTACTGTACTACTCACTGTACTAGTGTACTCAGCACAAAAGAGAAGCTGCTTCACTAACTACACTCACTGCCCATTCAAAAAAACGAAAATGACATCTATAACAAAGGATTTGCATTCTGTATCTTGAAACCCTTTTCTTTTGCTATTTTCAGTCGTATGTTCATATGACATCTATAACAAAAGATTTTCATTCTGTTTTTCGAATACAAAATACGAACAGAAAATAGGAATTCAAAATACAGAATGCAAATCTTTTGTTATAGATGTCATATGAACATACGACTGAAAATAGCAAAAGAAAAGGGTTTCAAGATACAGAATGCAAATCATTGAATCATTGAAAATTCACGAAAATTATTGTCTAACAAGTAACGAACATGAATTAAACAGAATAACGAACCACCCCGCATGTACGAAAATAAAACGGTAACGAAAATACGAAACGATCGGAATCCGAAAAAATCCCGTCGTACGAAAAACAAACAGGAAAACGGGCGTCTTACGAAAAACGAACGGAAACGAAAAAATGGAACGATACGAAACGGAACAAAAAAAAATGAATTTTTTTTCTGTGCACATGTCTACTTTGGGCCCCCTGTGTGTCCGGGCCCCCTACAGGAGGACTAGTGACCCCTCCCCCTATCAGCGGCCCTGTATGGACCGAATCTATAAAGTACTGAATTATAGGGCTGCCTCTAGAAGACCGCGTCACATGCAAACACAGGGTTAATTTTACATAACTAACAATTAGTGTTAGGGTACAGAGAGGATTAGTGTGGAGGCGACACCACTACTCAATACTAGAGCCCCTCCCCCGTCATCAATATTAATTACTGGAGCACCGAAGTCCGGAGGAATGTGAAGATGAAATGGAATCCGCTTCTGGTTTTCCTTCCATGATTCCTTCTCTCCACCGCTCATCACCTGATAATAACATGTTTAATATAAAACCTTTTTATTACACAGCTTGTTTCACAGGTCCCAGAAGATTGCCCGGCCAGTCACAGCGTTCAGCGCGGTTTGTGCATGCGCGGTGCGTGCCTGGCTGTGAAGCCACACCCGGGCGCCCGCAGTGACAATGCCGGTGCCGCAGAGAGGAGGGGGAGAAGGGCGGGGCTTCGTTCACCCACATCGCTGGACCGTAGGACAGGTCAGTGTCCAAATATTAAAAGTCAGCAGATTGACGTTTTGTAGTTGCTGATTTTTTCTTTATAATGCAAGTATAATTAATAAGAAAAGCAAAAAAATATTTTTTTAAAGCGCCCCGTCCCGACGAGCTCGCGCGCAGAAGCGCCCACATATGAAAACGACATTCAAACCACACAATTGAGGTGTCGCCGCAATTGTTAGAACGAGAGCAATAATTCTAGCCCTAGACCACTTCTGTAGCTCAAAACATGCAACCTGTAGAATTTTTTAAACGTCTATAGCGTATGTTTTTAGCTGCTTCGTCGAATCTTCATGTCTCTATAATGTCGGATCTTTTCTCTCTATGTCGAATAATCTTGGACTAATAGAGTTAGGTTAGGCACATTCGACCTACAATGGGGAGATCTCACAACAGAGATGTCTTTTCTCATATAGTAATGGAATTTATCCAACATTAGATGTGTCTGCTCTCTGGGATTGGTGAGATTTCCCCACAGTAGATGTGTCTCCTCTTCGGGATTGGTGAGATTTCCCCACAGTAGATGTGTCTCCTCTCTGGGATTGGTGAGATTTCCCCACAGTAGATGTGTCTCCTCTCTGGGATTGGTGAGATTTCTCCACAGTAGATGTGTCTCCTCTCTGGGATTGGTGAGATTTCCCCCACAGTAGATGTGTCTCCTCTCTGGGATTGGTGAGATTTCCCCCACAGTAGATGTGTCTCCTCTCTGGGATTGGTGAGATTTCCCCCACAGTAGATGTGTCTCCTCTCTGGGATTGGTGAGATTTCCCCCACAGTAGATGTGTCTCTTCTCTGGGATTGGTGAGATTTCCCCCACAGTAGATGTGTCTCCTCTCTGGGATTGGTGAGATTTCTCCACAGTAGATGTGTCTCCTCTCTGGGATTGGTGAGATTCCCCCACAGTAGATGTGTCTCCTCTCTGGGATTGGTGAGATTTCTCCACAGTAGATGTGTCTCCTCTCCGGGATTGGTGAGATTTCCCCCACAGTAGATGTGTCTCCTCTCTGGGATTGGTGAGATTTCTCCACAGTAGATGTGTCTCCTCTCTGGGATTGTTGAGATTCCCCCACAGTAGATGTGTCTCCTCTCTGGGATTGGTGAGATTTCTCCACAGTAGATGTGTCTCCTCTCCGGGATTGGTGAGATTTAATTTCCCCACAGTAGATGTGTCTCCTCTCTGGGATTGGTGAGATTTCCCCCACAGTAGATGTGTCTCCTCTCCGGGATTGGTGAGATTTCCCCCACAGTAGATGTGTCTCCTCTCCGGGATTGGTGAGATTTCCCCCACAGTAGATGTGTCTCCTCTCTGGGATTGGTGAGATTTCTCCACAGTAGATGTGTCTCCTCTCTGGGATTGGTGAGATTTCCCCCACAGTAGATGTGTCTCCTCTCTGGGATTGGTGAGATTTCCCCCACAGTAGATGTGTCTCCTCTCTGGGATTGGTGAGATTTCCCCCACAGTAGATGTGTCTCCTCTCTGGGATTGGTGAGATTTCCCCCACAGTAGATGTGTCTCTTCTCTGGGATTGGTGAGATTTCCCCCACAGTAGATGTGTCTCCTCTCTGGGATTGGTGAGATTTCTCCACAGTAGATGTGTCTCCTCTCTGGGATTGGTGAGATTTCTCCACAGTAGATGTGTCTCCTCTCTGGGATTGGTGAGATTCCCCCACAGTAGATGTGTCTCCTCTCTGGGATTGGTGAGATTTCTCCACAGTAGATGTGTCTCCTCTCCGGGATTGGTGAGATTTCCCCCACAGTAGATGTGTCTCCTCTCTGGGATTGGTGAGATTTCTCCACAGTAGATGTGTCTCCTCTCTGGGATTGGTGAGATTCCCCCACAGTAGATGTGTCTCCTCTCTGGGATTGGTGAGATTTCTCCACAGTAGATGTGTCTCCTCTCTGGGATTGGTGAGATTCCCCCACAGTAGATGTGTCTCCTCTCTGGGATTGGTGAGAATTCTCCACAGTAGATGTGTCTCCTCTCTGGGATTGGTGAGATTTCTCCACAGTAGATGTGTCTCCTCTCTGGGATTGGTGAGATTTCTCCACAGTAGATGTGTCTCCTCTCTGGGATTGGTGAGATTCCCTACAGTAGATGTGTCTCCTCTCTGGGATTGGTGAGAATTCTCCACAGTAGATGTGTCTCCTCTCTGGGATTGGTGAGAATTCTCCACAGTAGATGTGTCTCCTCTCTGGGATTGGTGAGATTTCTCCACAGTAGATGTGTCTCCTCTCTGGGATTGGTGAGATTCCCCCACAGTAGATGTGTCTCCTCTCTGGGATTGGTGAGATTTCCCCACAGTAGATGTGTCTCCTCTCTGGGATTGGTGAGATTTCTCCACAGTAGATGTGTCTCCTCTCTGGGATTGGTGAGAATTCTCCACAGTAGATGTGTCTCCTCTTCGGGATTGGTGAGATTCCCCCACAGTAGATGTGTCTCCTCTCTGGGATTGGTGAGATTTCCCCCACAGTAGATGTGTCTCCTCTCTGGGATTGGTGAGATTTCCCCCACAGTAGATGTGTCTCTTCTCTGGGATTGGTGAGATTTCCCCCACAGTAGATGTGTCTCCTCTCTGGGATTGGTGAGATTTCTCCACAGTAGATGTGTCTCCTCTCTGGGATTGGTGAGATTTCTCCACAGTAGATGTGTCTCCTCTCTGGGATTGGTGAGATTCCCCCACAGTAGATGTGTCTCCTCTCTGGGATTGGTGAGATTTCTCCACAGTAGATGTGTCTCCTCTCCGGGATTGGTGAGATTTCCCCCACAGTAGATGTGTCTCCTCTCTGGGATTGGTGAGATTTCTCCACAGTAGATGTGTCTCCTCTCTGGGATTGGTGAGATTCCCCCACAGTAGATGTGTCTCCTCTCTGGGATTGGTGAGATTTCTCCACAGTAGATGTGTCTCCTCTCTGGGATTGGTGAGATTCCCCCACAGTAGATGTGTCTCCTCTCTGGGATTGGTGAGAATTCTCCACAGTAGATGTGTCTCCTCTCTGGGATTGGTGAGATTTCTCCACAGTAGATGTGTCTCCTCTCTGGGATTGGTGAGATTTCTCCACAGTAGATGTGTCTCCTCTCTGGGATTGGTGAGATTCCCTACAGTAGATGTGTCTCCTCTCTGGGATTGGTGAGATTTCTCCACAGTAGATGTGTCTCCTCTCTGGGATTGGTGAGATTCCCCCACAGTAGATGTGTCTCCTCTCTGGGATTGGTGAGAATTCTCCACAGTAGATGTGTCTCCTCTCTGGGATTGGTGAGATTTCTCCACAGTAGATGTGTCTCCTCTCTGGGATTGGTGAGATTCCCCCACAGTAGATGTGTCTCCTCTCTGGGATTGGTGAGATTTCTCCACAGTAGATGTGTCTTTCCTCCGGGATTGGTGAGATTTCATTTCCCCACAGTAGATGTGTCTCCTCTCTGGGATTGGTGAGATTTCCCCCACAGTAGATGTGTCTCCTCTCCGGGATTGGTGAGATTTCCCCCACAGTAGATGTGTCTCCTCTCTGGGATTGGTGAGAATTCTCCACAGTAGATGTGTCTCCTCTTCGGGATTGGTGAGATTCCCCCACAGTAGATGTGTCTCCGAAAACTCCGACAACGGTGAGTATTTCCTACAGAAGATGTGTCTCCTCACAAAACAATATTGAGATTTAGCCACAGTAGATCTTTAACAAAATCTATGTCAATACTTCTAATGATACTCATAGAATCCCTACCAAGACTTCTAATGCTACAACAGTAACCCTGCCAGGACTTCCAATGGTACCCACAGAATCCCTGCCAACACTTCTAATGATACTCATAGAATCCCTAGGCAGGACTTCTAATGGTACCCACAGAAACTTTGCCAATACTTCTAATGATAATCATAGAATAGCTACCAGGACTTCCAGTGGTACTCACAGAATTTTTGCCAGGATTTCCAATGGTACCCACAGAATCCCTGCCAATATTTCTAATAATACTATTCATAGAATGCCTAGGCAGGACTTCTAATGGTACTCACAGATTTCCTGCCGAGACTTCCAATGATACCCACAGAATCCTTACCAGGACTTCCAATGGTACCCACAGAAATGTTGCCAATACTTCTAATGATACTCATAGAATACCTACCAGGACTTCCAGTGGTACTCACAGAATTCCTGCCGAGACTTCCAATGATACCCACAGAATCCCTACCAGGACTTCCAATGATACCCACATAAACCCTGCCAACACTTCTAATGATACTCATAGAATCCACAGGCAGGACTTCTAATGGTACTCACAGAATTCCTGCCAAGACATCCAATGATACCCACAGAATCCCTTACAGGACTTCCAATGGTACCCACAGAAACCTTGCCAATACTTCTAATGATAGGCACAGAATTCCTGCTGAGACTTCCAAAGTTATCCAAGGAATCCCTGCCAGGTCCAATAGTGATATGTTCCCACTAACTATATTGCGTATCTTTTCCTATGTTGGTAAGTTTTCCCCCACACTAGATATGACTCCTCTACTACGATTTCCAATGATACCCACATAAACCCTGCCAATACTTCTAATGATACTCATAGAATCCATAGGCAGGACTTCTAATGGTACTCACAGAATTCCTGCCTAGACTTCCAAGGTTACTCACAGAATCCCTTCCAGGACTTCCAATGGTACCCAAGGAATCCCTACCAGGACTTCCAATGGTACCCAAGGAATCCCTGCCAGGTCCAATAGTGATATGTTCCCACTAACTATTGCGTATCTTTTCCTATGTTGGCAAGCTTTCCCCCACACTAGATATGTCTTCTCTACTACGATAGTGATATTTCCCCACATCAATGTCTCTTACCACTGAACTCTACAATTAGGTGTTTACTCTGGATTCTGGATTTTCCATTAGGTAGGGTGTCACCATCTTCTCAGCTACGTAAGGGTCGTTGCAATTCAGGAAGACAGACAATCCCATTGGGACGTTTTCATCACTGGAATGTTACATCACATAAGGTGCTGGGTTCTAAAATGTCTTTTCTTATCAATATTTTTCACTATCTATTGTATTTTATGGTGTATTGACCGAACCTCTTACCTGAAATACGAACAAGTAAAATGCGTGGTCTGCTTCGTAGTGAGTGACTGCTACAACGAAGCAGGACAGGTACCGCCCGTCTGTCATCGCAATCAGGAGCCAAATCAGTGGAGGTTTTCCAACCTTCAAGACGACATAGATACAAGCCCAATTATCAGACCAACACGGGCAACATTGCTTTTTGTTAAAGCCAGGAAAATAGAACAATCCTATGAAGATGAAGACGATGGCTGGGCCGAAGAAGAACGAGAGGCTGTAGATGCCGATAAGGACCACGCTGTATCCACTATCTGGACTTGTTGGACATTCAAAGTTGGAATCTAAAATTGCTGCAATTCCAATAAGAGAGAAGGTCACTAAGGCCGTATTCACAAATTTGTTACCGGCGGCAGTGTACGTGCCAAATGCGTCCGAGATGGCCATTTTACTCCGGGGGGGGTTAGCTTTGATGAATATTCCCTCAGGACCACGGTTCTTCTCTGTAGGTCTAGAGACTTTAAGTCCCACCAGAGGAGCAGTATGGAAAAGTCCTCGTCTGAGGTGCAGAGGGTTCCGTTCCTATATGAAGAAGAGCTGGTTGGATTAGAGAGGTCTCCTTTTTTAATGCTCAGGAAAGATCCTTCACTGCGTACTGATTGCGCTTATTAAGCTCATTTGCTTTCTGGAAGAACTGGATAGACCTGCCTGGAGAATGTACAATGGCATTACAAATTTCCTGGAATTAGAATAATCTGACACTGTGAACATGGCTATAAATCATTTTTTTTTTATATGGGTTCATTGGCTCCAGTTTGGAGGGGGAAGTCACATGGAGACCACATCCAAATTTTGCAACGAGGGAATTATGAGTGCTTGGAATCTTCTCTTTGAATAACTTCAAGGGCTATACAGAAAGTAATGCAAATGTGGTCATGGGTGTCCGCTCCATAGGGCAAAGGGGGGGGGGGTTAATTGCCCCCCCCCCCCCCTGGAAGTCAGAGTGGACGGCACGTTTCAGGCTCCACATGGATGCATTCCACACACACATACCATATCTTAAAAAAAATATTATTTTTAATAATGTGGAATACCTTCTATGTAGAACCTAAAAAATTCCCAGTATATTCCTGACATTGTATAACGAGACATACAGAATACAGCCCACCTCCAGGAAAAGGAAAAGTCCACCCTTGCACTGCTGGGGGGAAATTGCCACTTTTACTTCTATGTTTCCATGTTCCAGCCAGCCACACTGCTCTCCACCTCAACCCAAAGCCTCATCATCATTGCATACCATACAGCAGTGGTTCTCAACCTTCCTAGTGCCGTGACCCCTTGATAAAATTTCCCAGGTTGTGGGGACCCCTAACAATAAAATTATTTTCATAGCGTGGGTTGTCAGCACCCAAGGCAAGACAGGTAATTTGCGCCTCTAACCCATGAACATTTAGCTCCCAAGGTTCCTTTCCACTTGTACAATATTAAAACCTCTTTGTGGTGTCTCGTAGCAGTGACACCTTTGCCGAAATCAGGAGCCTCCCACTTCACATTTCTTACCAGTCAGCTGACTGGTCTCTGCCCCCAAGCCATGCTGGTTCCAGGAACAGCCCTGCTGGGCGGCCACAAAAAGGCTGGGAGAGCGGTGCGGGCGTCTGGAACAGCCCAGGATTCCGTGACCCCTGGAAGATCGTCATTTGACCCCCGAGGGGGTCCCGACCCCCAGGTTGAGAACCACTGCCATACAGGAACATTAACCCTGTATGGTACAGTGAGGATGATGGAGTGCTACCACAGCCTGTCACAACTTTCACAGAAGCTGCAGGGGACCCGTCACAGAGATTGAGGGAATCAGGAAAAGTTCGGTACACAGAGAGTAGATTTGTTCCAATTTACTATGTTTATTATGCCTCAGAGAAAGGAACTGGAGAATTCACACTCAGCCCCTTTCTATTTTTCAAAAGTGAGCTATCAGGGGTCTGTTTAGTCCCCTGATATTTCACCAAAGCCCCCCAACAAGACTGGTAAAAAATGTAAAAATAAATAAATTTGTAAAAAAAAAAAAACGACTGACATCGTCCTCTGCCATTCTAACACCGCCCACTGCCCTACTGACACCATCCATCCTATTCGGCCGCTAGAGGGGGGTTTAAAACCCAACTAGTGGTCGAAGACAGGGTTAAATGTGACTGTGTATTGCCGCTTCCGAAGCGCCCCCCCCTGAAAAAATGTCAGCGGACGCCCATGAACGTGGTGTAAGAGAACTATTAGAACACCCCTGCGCACACGCGTGCGCATGCTCACGCTCACGAACAACAGCGGGCTCCCCAGAGCACGGGTACGCGTGCGCGCGCTCACGAACAGCAGGCTCCCCAGAGCACGGGTACGCGTGCGCGCGCTCACGAACAGCAGGCTTCCCAGAGCACGGAGCGCGTCCCTAACTCCAATTGGCACCAGTTAGCCTATTCAAAGGGGGCCCTGACGCCCAAACAGTGCTGACTGGTCTTCAGCTGCGTCCTGATCTCCTGATTCCTGTTGTGTTCTGCCTGATACCCGTTTCTGATCTTGTCCTTTCCTGACTCTACCTTTGGACTCTGATTCATCCCTGATTACCGGTTCCTGATCTTGGCTTCCATTTGACCCTGCTTCTGCTGATGCCTTTGTACCTCACTGTCTGCCTGTTACCGAACGCGGCTATCCTTGTGACCCTGCTCCTGCTGATGCTTTTGTGCCTCACTGCCCGCCTGTTACCGAACCTGTCTATCCTTGTGATCCTTCTCCTGCTGATGCCTTTGTACCTCACTGCCCGCCTGTTACCGAACCTGGCTATCCTTGTGACCCTGCTCCTGCTGATGCCTTTGTACCTCACTGGCCGCCTGTTACCGAACCTGGCTATCCTTGTGACCCTGCTCCTGCTGATGCCTTTGTACCTCACTGCCCGCCTGTTACCGAACCTGTCTATCCTTGTGACCCTGCTCCTGCTGATGCCTTTGTACCTCACTGCCTGCCTGTTACCGAACGCGGCTATCCTTGTGACCCTGCTCCTTCTGATACCTTTGTACCTCACTGGCCGCCTGTTACCGAACCTGTCTATCCTTGTGACCCTGCTCCTGCTGATGCCTTTGTACCTCACTGTCTGCCTGTTACCGAACGCGGCTATCCTTGTGACCCTGCTCCTTCTGATACCTTTGTACCTCACTGGCTGCCTGTTACCGAACCTGGCTATCCTTGTGACCCTGCTCCTGCTGATGCTTTTGTACCTCACTGCCCGCCTGTTACCGAACCTGGCTATCCTTGTGACCCTGCTCCTGCTGATGCTTTTGTACCTCACTGCCCGCCTGTTACCGAACCTGGCTATCCTTGTGACCCTGCTCCTGCTGATGCCTTTGTACCTCACTGTCCGCCTGTTACCGAACGCGGCTATCCTTGTGACCCTGCTCCTGCTGATACCTTTGTACTTCACTGCCCGCCTGTTACCGAACCTGGCTATCCTTGTGACCCTGCTCCTGCTGATGCCTTTGTACCTCACTGCCCGCCTGTTACCGAACCTGTCTATCCTTGTGACCCTGCTCCTGCTGATGCCTTTGTACCTCACTGCCTGCCTGTTACCGAACGCGGCTATCCTTGTGACCCTGCTCCTTCTGATACCTTTGTACCTCACTGGCTGCCTGTTACCGAACCTGTCTATCCTTGTGACCCTGCTCCTGCTGATGCCTTTGTACCTCACTGTCTGCCTGTTACCGAACGCGGCTATCCTTGTGACCCTGCTCCTTCTGATACCTTTGTACCTCACTGGCTGCCTGTTACCGAACCTGGCTATCCTTGTGACCCTGCTCCTGCTGATGCTTTTGTACCTCACTGCCCGCCTGTTACCGAACCTGGCTATCCTTGTGACCCTGCTCCTGCTGATGCTTTTGTACCTCACTGCCCGCCTGTTACCGAACCTGGCTATCCTTGTGACCCTGCTCCTGCTGATGCCTTTGTACCTCACTGTCCGCCTGTTACCGAACGCGGCTATCCTTGTGACCCTGCTCCTTCTGATACCTTTGTACCTCACTGGCCGGCTGTTACCGAACCTGGCTATCCTTGTGACCCTGCTCCTGCTGATACCTTTGTACCTCACTGCCCGCCTGTTACAGAACCTGGCTATCCTTGTGACCCTGCTCCTGCTGATGCCTTTGTACCTCACTGCCCGCCTGTTACCGAACCTGGCTATCCTTGTGACCCTGCTCCTGCTGATGCCTTTGTACCTCACTGCCCGCCTGTTACCGAACCTGGCTATCCTTGTGACCCTGCTCCTGCTGATGCCTTTGTACCTCACTGTCCGCCTGTTACCGAACGCGGCTATCCTTGTGACCCTGCTCCTGCTGATACCTTTGTACCTCACTGGCCGCCTGTTACCGAACCTGGCTATCCTTGTGACCCTGCTCCTGCTGATGCCTTTGTACCTCACTGGCCGCCTGTTACCGAACCTGGCTATCCTTGTGACCCTGCTCCTGCTGATGCCTTTGTACCTCACTGTCCGCCTGTTACCGAACGCGGCTATCCTTGTGACCCTGCTCCTTCTGATACCTTTGTACCTCACTGGCCGCCTGTTACCGAACCTGGCTATCCTTGTGACCCTGCTCCTGCTGATGCCTTTGTACCTCACTGCCCGCCTGTTACCGAACCCGGCTATCTTTGTGACCCTGCTCCTGTTCTCTGTCTGGCTTCAACACTGCCTGAGAGCGCCTGGGCTGGTCACCTGCCGTCTCAGTTCTCCTGGGTCCTGTATCCTCCGGTCCTCTGACTTCAGGAAGTTCCAGAAAGCTACGAAACCAGAACCTGCAAGTTGGTTGGAGTTCCCCTTAACATTGGCTGGTCCTCACAGTGTTACTCTTGCTCAGTGCCTGTTGTCCTTCCTGTGTCTTCGAACCTACATCTTCACCTGCAAGGAACACTTACAGGCACTCATGTCCTGAGTCCTGACCCTAGCAACCATCTGTTCCACCCTCAGTGGGGCTTGGTCTGGGGATACATACCTAGTCATATCAGACTCCAACCTGGTATGTGACATGTGGGCTTACCCTTTTTTTTAAAACAAAGTGAAGTATGGGCTTGTTCCTACTCACCAAATGGATGCAGCATCGACCTGACGCTGGCTCTAAGAGCTGAGCGATCAAAGACTGCCAATCGCTTGGTTCCCATCGTTCAATAACCCTGCTCTGCCCCTCCAGTGCGCACTGGATTGCTCGGCTATGGAGGGGGTGGGTGTGGCTGGCTCAGTCTCCCAGGGGCTGGCTGAGAGGCTGAGCCAGTTCTTGGTCCAGGCATCTGGGTGGATCCCAACTGCAAAATCAGGATCTTTCCCAAGCCTGGTTCGGTTGAGTGACATCAGCCAAAAGCAGACTTTTGCCCGCGGTCGGCTGAAAACGGGTCACAGGAGTGTAGAATGAACTGCACTCCTGTGATCCCCAAGTATAGCCAAAATAGCTTTGCCAATAGTTCTCCTTTAAAGTGGAGTTCCACCCGAAAATGGAACTTGCACTTTTTGGAATCCTTCATCTCCTCCGGTGTATCATTTGGCACCTTTCAGGGTGGAGGAGGCAGCAGATACATGTGTAATACAGGCATTTTCTCCCACTTCCGGGCATAGATCACCTTGGTGATCGCAGTGACCTACGCCACTTCTGGCGCCTACTCTGTCCTCCCCCGCTGTCTTCTGGGAGACACACGGGTTCCAGAAGACAGTAGGGACCAGTGAGGACATGCGGCGTGACTCGCACATGCGCAATAGGTAACCAAGAAGTGAAGCCACAAGGCTTCACTTTCTGATTCCCTTACCGAGGATGGCCCTCGGGCTGTAATCGGCTTCCAAATACTTATCCGGGGGACGCACATTGGGTGCGTTCCTTGGATAAGCCAATCAGGTGCAACGGTTCTGGTTACCGGTAACCTGATTGGCTGAAGCTTCATCGAGGGTGGGAGAAGATATCGAGGGACTGTGGAAGGAGGTTGGCTGACCCCAGAAAGGCAAGTACCAGGCGGGGGGTCAGCATTTTACAGGGCACAGTGGTGACAATTACAGGGCACAGTGGCGACAATTGCAGGGCACAGTGGCGACAATTACAGGGCACAGTGGCGACAATTACAGGGCACAGTGGCGACAATTACAGGGCACAGAGGTGACAATTACAGGGCACAGAGGTGACAATTACAGGGCACAGAGGTGACAATTAAAGGGCACAGTGGCGACAATTACAGGGCACAGTGGCGACATTTACAGGGCACAGTGGCGACAATTACAGGGCACAGTGGCTACAATTAAAGGGCACAGTGGCGACAATTGGCTCAGTGGCGACAATTACAGGGCACAGAGGCGACAATTGGCACAGTGTTGACAATTGCAGGGCACAGTGGTGACAATTAAAGGGCACAGTGGCGACAGTTAAAGGACACAGAGGCGACAATTACAGGGCACAGTGGCGACAATTACAGGGCACAGTGGCGACAATTAAGGGGCACAGTGGCGACAATTAAAAGACACAGTGGCGACAATTAGCACAGTGGTGACAATTGCAGGGCACAGTGGCGACAATTGCAGGGCACAGTGGCGACAATTACAGGGCACAGTGGTGACAATTACAGGGCATAGTTGCGACAATTACAGGGCACAGTGGCGACAATTAAAGGGCACAGTGGCTACAATTAAAGGGCACAGTGGTGACAATTACAGGGCACAGAGGTGACAATTGGCACAGTGGTGACAATTAAAGGGCACAGTGGTGACAATTAAAGGGCACAGTGGCGACAATTAAAGGGCACAGTGGTGACAATTACAGGGCACAGTGGCGACAATTGGCTCAGTGGCAACAATTACAAGGCACAGTGGCTACAATTGGCACAGTGGTGACAATTGCAGGGCACAGTGGTGACAATTAAAGGGCACAGTGGCGACAATTACAGGGCACAGTGGCGTCAATTACAGGGCACAGTGGCGACAATTAAAGGGCACAGTGGCTACAATTAAAGGGCACAGTGGTGACAATTACAGGGCACAGAGGCGACAATTACAGGGCACAGTGGCGACAATTAAATGGCACAGTGGCTACAATTAAAGGGCACAGTGGTGACAATTGCAGGGCACAGTGGTGACAATTGCAGGGCACAGTGGTGACAATTAAAGGGCACAGTGGCGACAATTGATGGGCACAGTGGCTGCGTTTGATGGCATGGCACAGTGGTGACAATTGATGGCAAAAAAAAATTTTGAACACCAGCCGCCACTGCACAGAAGGTTACAGAATGTTTACAGAGATGACTCCATAGACAAGACATCCACTGTGTCATCTCTGTAAACGTCCTGTAGCCTTCTGTGTACGTCAGACACCCTGCACCCCTCCTTCATCAAGAGCTCAATGATGGAGCATTGCTTCGGCTTGGAATCCATCCCTTTAGAAACCGGTCTGCATGGACATTTGAACCCCCAAGGGCTGGAGCACGCCCGTATTTTTATGATCCTTAATTAATTGTAAAGTTCCACACCCCTGTATTTAAAGTCCCAACCTTTAGTCCTCTTGTTTGTCACACCCCTGTATTGTAAATCTCTAGTAAAGTGTTTTGAAAGATGGGATTTATTAAAAAATAAACGTTCTTTATTCAATTAAAGCGGAGTCCCGACCGGAATTTTTTTTTTAATTAAAAGTCAGCAGCTATGAATACGGCAGCTGCTGACCTTTAATACATGGACACTTACCTGTCCAGAGTGCCGATCTCTCCCTCTGCTCTTCGGTGCTGCCGCCAGGGCCGCCATCAGGGGGGTACAGGCAGTACACCTGTAAGGGGGCCCGATGTCAACACCCTTTTTTTTTTTAAGGGTCCCAAGGTCCTCAGGGCCCCCGGATGACAACCCCCCTTTTTTTTTATTTTATTTTTTAATATATTTTTTTATTTATTGTTTTATTAAAGGGCCCAGAGGTTTTTTTTTTTTTCTTTTATGGTCCCCAGGGTCCCGGATGGCAATCCCCCTTTTTTTGTAAATTTTTATAAACATATTTTTATATATAATAATATATATATATATTTTTTATTAAAGGGCCCAGAGGTCCCCAGGGCCCCGGATGGCAACCCCCTTTTTTTTTATAAAAAAAAAAAAAAAATTATATATATTTTTTCTTTCTTTTTTTCCTTTCTATTAAAGGGCCCAGAGGTTCCTTTTTTTCTTAATTTTTATATATATATATATATATATAAATATATATATATATATATATATATATATATATATATATTTTCTTTATCAATTAGTGGCGGCACCCCCCCCCACTTCTCAATTTCAGGCAGCACCCCCCCCCCCCCCCCCGGTCCTGATGGCGGTCCGCCATCTTTGGTAAAGGAATCAGGAAGTGAAGCCGCAGCGGCTTCACTTCCCGCTTCCCTACTGCACATGCACGAGTCACGCTGTGCAATTCCACAGGTCCCTGCTGTCTTCTGCGACCCGTGTGTCTCCCAGAAGACATCTGTGGGGATAGAGTAGGCGCCTGACCTAGCGTAGGTCACCACGATCACCACGGTGATCTTTGCCCAGAAGTGGGAGCAAATACCTGTATTACATGAAGCAGCACCCCCTGTTGAAAAACGTTTGATCTATACCAGGGGGTCTCAAACTGGTGGACCTCCAGCCGTGTGCGAAACTACAAGTCCCATCATGCCTCTGCCTGTGGGAGTCATGCTTGTAACTGTCAACCTTGCAATGCCTCATGGGACTTGTAGTTTCACAACAGCTGAAAATCCCCTACACGAATCTCCAATGGTACTCGAAAACCCCTACTTGAAACTCCAATGGTACTAGAAAACCCCTACACGAATCTCCAATGGTACTAGAAAACCCCTACACGAATCTCCAATGGTACTCGAAAACCCCTACCTGAATCTCCAATGGTACTCGAAAACCCCTACCCGAATCTCCAATGGTACTCGAAAACCCCTACTTGAATCTCCAATGGTACTAGAAAACCCCTACCCGAATCTCCAATGGTACTCGAAAACCCCTACCCGAATCTCCAATGGTACTAGAAAACCCCTACCCGAATCTCCAATGGTACTCGAAAACCCCTACTTGAATCTCCAATGGTACTCGAAAACCCCTACCCGAATCTCCAATGGTACTCGAAAACCCCTACTTGAATCTCCAATGGTACTCGAAAACCCCTACCCGAATCTCCAATGGTACTCGAAAACCCCCTACCCAAATCTCCAATGGTACTCAAAAACCCCCTACCCAAATCTCCAATGGTACTTGAAAAACTCCTACCCGAATCTCCAATGGTACTCGAAAACCCCGTACCCAAATCTCCAATGGTACTCGAAAACCCCTACCCGAATCTCCAATGGTACTCGAAAACCACTACTTGAATATCCAATGATACTCGAAAACCCCCTACCCGAATCTCCAATGGTGCTTGAAAACCCCCTACTCGAATCTCTAATGGTACTCGAAAACCCCTACCCGAATCTCCAATGGTACTCGAAAACCCCCTACCTGAATCTCCAATGGTACTCGAAAACTCCTTACCTGAATCTCCAATGGTACTCGAAAACCCCCTTCTCGAATCTCCAATGGTACTCGAAAACCCTCTACCCAAATCTCCAATGGTACTCAAAAACCCCTACCTGAATCTCCAATGGTTCTCGAAACCCCCTCCCTACTCGAATCTCCAATGGTACTCGAAAACTCCCTACCTGAATCTCCAATGGTACTTGAAAAAACCCTACCCGAATCTCCAATGGTACTCGAAAACCCCTACTTGAATCTCCAATGGCACTAAAAAAAAACCCTACCCGAATCTCCAATGGTACTCGAAAACCCCCTACCCGAATCTCCCTGATAGGATTTCCAATGGTATTCTAAGAATCCAAGCTCAAATGTCTAATGCTACTCACAGATTTCTTGTCAGTACTCCCAATGGTACTCCTAGAATCCCTGCCGGAACATTCAATGGTACTCAATAAATCACTTTCAATGGCACACACAAATGCCTTGCTAGTACTTCTAATGGTACTTGTAGAATCCCTGCCTGCCAGGATTTTCAATGATACCCACAGAATCTCTGCCATGACTTCCAGTTGTACTCAGAATCAAAGCCAGGACTTCCAGTAGCACTCACAGAATTCCTGCCAGGGTATCCAGTAGTACTTGCGGAAGTCCCTTCTACAACCGTCAATGGTACCCAAAGAATCCCTGCCAAGACCTCCAATGGTACTTGCAGAATCCATGACAGGAATTACATTGTTATTCACAGAATCCCTGAAAGACCGTCCAATAGTACCCACAGAATCCCTAAAATACCCTCCAATAGTACCCACAGAATCCCTAAAATACCCTCCAATAGTACCCACAGAATCCCTAAAATACCCACCAATAGTACCCACAGAATCCCTAAAATACCCTCCAATAGTACCCACAGAATCCCTAAAATACCCTCCAATAGTACCCACAGAATCCCTAAAATACCCTCCAATAGTACCCACAGAATCCCTGCCGGGACTCACAATGTCACTCTCAAAATCCTGCTAGGACTTTTATAATGGCATTTACAGATTCCCTGCCAGGACTTCCAATGGCACTCACAGAATCACTAAAAGACCCTCCAATGGCACTCACAGAATCCATGACAGGAATTCCTATGGTCCTCATATAATCCTTGCAAGGTCTTGCAAACGTTCTTGCAGTATATTGCATCTATACCATGGCTTCAAATGGTACCCACAGAATCCCTGCCAGGACTCACAATGTCACTCTCAAAATCCTGCCAGGACTTACAATGGCACTCACAGAATCCTTGACCTACAAAAGTGCTTGCAGTATATTGCATCTATATCATGGCTTCTAATAATACCCACAGAATCCCTGCCAGGACTCCAAATGGAACTTACCAAATCCTCCCAGTTCTTCCAATAGTATTTTCAAAATTCCTGTGAGGACTTCCAATGGTACACATAGAATCACTGCCAGGACTTTCAATGGTACTTGCAAAATCCATGTCAAAACATCCAATGATACCCACAGAATCACTGCAATGACTTCCAAAGGTACTTTCAGAATCAATGCCAGGACCTCCAATGGTACTGTACTCACAAAATCTATTTAAGGCTAATAAGGCTTATAATGATACTTGTAGAGTCCCTGCCAGGACCTCCACTGGTACTTATAGATTCTCTACCAGAACTTCCAATAGTACTATCAGAATCCCTGCCAGGACTTCCAATGGTACATGCAAAATGGTTGCCAATACTTATGACCGTACCCATAGAACCCCAGCCGGTACTTCAACGATACCCATTCAGTCCCTACCAGGACCTCCATTGATACTTGCAGACTCAATGCCAGAACGTCCAATGGTACTCACAGAATTCCAGACAAAACGTTCAACGATACCCACAGAATCCCTGCCAGGACATCCATTGGTTCTCTCAGATTTCCTGCCAGGACTTCCAATGGTATTTGCAGAATCAGTGTCAGGACTTCCAATAGTACTGAAGAACTTCTGCTAGGACTTCCAGTGATACTCACAAAATCCCTGAAAAGACTCCAAATGGAACTCACAAAATGCCTGCCAAGGCTTCCAATGATACCAACATAATCCCTGGCAGTATTTCCAACTGTACTCCTATAACCCCAATAAGGACTTTCACTGGTACCCACAGATTCCCTGCCAGGACTTCCAATGGTACTCACATAGGACTGCTGTTAGGAGGGTGAAGGGTACAGTTTTAGGGGCTAGTTAGGTATAAACTAGAATCCCACATAGCTACAAGAGGCATTCATTTCTGTTGTCTTGGAACACCTTGTCAGCTTGACTGGACCCGGACTCCTAAATACCTCACAGCAGAACAAGGACACTAAGGGGACAATTCATTGGACCCGGACTCCTAAATACCTCAGAGCAGAACAAGGACACTAAGGGGACAATTCATTGGACCCGGACTCCTAAATACCTCAGAGCAGAACAAGGACACTAAGGGGACAATTCATTGGACCCGGACTCCTAAATACCTCAGAGCAGAACAAGGACACTAAGGGGACAATTCATTGGACCCGGACTCCTAAATACCTCACAGCAGAACAAGGACACTAAGGGGACAATTCATTGGACCCGGACTCCTAAATACCTCAGAGCAGAACAAGGACACTAAGGGGACAATTCATTGGACCCGGACTCCTAAATACCTCACAGCAGAACAAGGACACTAAGGGGACAATTCATTGGACCCGGACTCCTAAATACCTCAGAGCAGAACAAGGACACTAAGGGGACAATTCATTGGACCCGGACTCCTAAATACCTCACAGCAGAACAAGGACACTAAGGGGACAATTCATTGGACCTGGACTCCTAAATACCTCAGAGCAGAACAAGGACACTAAGGGGACAATTCATTGGACCCGGACTCCTAAATACCTCACAGCAGAACAAGGACACTAAGGGGACAATTCATTGGACCCGGACTCCTAAATACCTCAGAGCAGAACAAGGACACTAAGGGGACAATTCATTGGACCCGGACTCCTAAATACCTCACAGCAGAACAAGGACACTAAGGGGACAATTCATTGGACCCGGACTCCTAAATACCTCAGAGCAGAACAAGGACACTAAGGGGACAATTCATTGGACCCGGACTCCTAAATACCTCACAGCAGAACAAGGACACTAAGGGGACAATTCATTGGACCCGGACTCCTAAATACCTCACAGCAGAACAAGGACACTAAGGGGACAATTCACTAAGAGTTAAATAACGCAGTAAACGCATGCAGAAATAAATGTCACAACAGACGACTCATCAGCCTTCAACGGGTTCCCCCGCTGACAGCTAAATGTAAAGAAAACAACGTGCATTCATACCAGACTGGCCCTTCCAGTCTGGTATGAATTTTAAGGAGAACACCATGCCAAAAAAAAAAAATGGGACGGACCCCCCAAAATCTATGTTAGACCCTTATCCAAGCATGCAGCCTGGCAGGTCAAGAAAGGGAGGGGACGAGCAAGTGCCCCCCTTCTGAACCATACCAGGCCACATGGGGGGGGGGGTTCTTTGGGGCAGGGGGCTCCAAAGCACCTTGTGCCCATGTTGATGGGGACCTACTGGCCTGGGGCCCCATACAGAGGGACTGGTGGTACCCCCTTATCCAAGTCCCCATACGGGAGGACTGGTCATACCCCCTTATCCACGGCCCCATATAGCAGGACTGGTGGTACCACCTTATCCATGACCCCGTACAGGATGACTGGTGGTACTGGTGGTAACCCCTTATTCACGGCCCCCTTTAGGAGGATTGGTGTTACCCCCTTATCCACGACCCTGTACAGGAGGACTGGTGGTGCCCCCTTATCCACGGCCCCATACAGCAGGACTGGTGGTACCCCCTTATCCACAGCCTCCTACAGGATGACTGGTGGTACCCCCTTATCCACGGCCCCTACAGGATGACTGGTGGTACCCTCTTATCCACAGCCCCCTACAGGAGGACTGGTGGTAACCCCTTATCCACGTCCCTGTACAGGATGCCTGGTGTTACCCACTTATCCACGGCCCCTTAAAGGAGGACTGGTGGTACCCCCTTATCCACGGCCCCGTACAGAAGGACTGGTGGTACCCCCTATCCACGGCCCCGTACAGAAGGACTGGTGGTACCCCCTTATCCACGGCCCCGTACAGAAGGACTGGTGGTACCCCCTTATTCACGGCTCTGTACAGCAGGACTGGTGGTACCCCCTTATCCATGACCCCGTACAGGATGACTGGTGGTACCCCCTTATCCACGGCCCTGTACAGGAGGACTGGTGGTACCCCCTCATCCACAACCCCGTACAGGAGAACTGGTCATACCCCCTTATCCACAGCCCCGTACCTTCTCACCACGGCCCTGTACAGGAGGACTGGTGGTACCCCCTTATCCACGGCCCTGTGCGGGAGGACTGTTGGTACACCCTTATCCACTGCCCACTACAGGAGGACTGGCGGTACCCCCTTATCCATGGCCCTGCCCATATCCGAACACAAATATGATTTTATTCTTTACTGTTGGGGCAGGAAAGGTTTTGGACGAGTTTATCAGCCCCTGCTGTTGAGAACCTTCCCTCCAATGTGTTCCCCTTCAATACATGTAATGCACTAATAAAATAAACAAACTTGCATATAAAATGTTTGTTGACAACACCCAGGCACGCGTGTGATGGCGCTCATCCGGGGCATGGAAATGGGCCCATGGAGTGTTATGAGGGTGAGCAGGAAGTTTCCCATGGAGTGTTATGAGGTTATTCATTACATTGCAATCACCGGCTATAATCCAGATTGATGACACCCTATCAATAGCACGAGAGCATGTGAGCGCTACTAGTGATTTACATTACCGGTGTAACACATTCATACATAATGTATACCTACGAGTGACAATTAATTCATTCCGATATAAAGAGATGCAGGACCCGACCGGTTCACAGCAGAATGTACAAAGACTTCACATGGCCGGGGAGGTCACACCTCTGAAAGGACAAAATGACACCTTCTCAGAATTCTCAGTACATTGCGATCAGCGAATACTTACTATTCCGCATTTCGGAAATATGTCCCCGTGTGCGTCCTTGTCCATCCCTCCGTGACGTTCTCAATGCTCTCCATGTATTTGCACCCAGCAGAGGTCATGTGTACCAATCTATAACATTCATAGTTACATAGTCAGTCAGGTTAAAAAAGACACAAGTCCATCCAGTTCAACCAGGGCCGTTTGAAGGAATTTGGGGGCCCCAAGCAAAATGGGGGACCCCAAGCACCCCCCACATGCAAAGCCTACGTTTACACTACACTATTTTTTATTTATTTTTTATCTATTCTTACCTCCCCTTCTTCCCGGTAGGCTGCGGCTGTAGCATGGCCAAGCTCCTCTTCCCCAGTCCCCTATGAGATATTGCCGGGTACCGCGCGTGGTACAGGAGATTCACTTTCCTGTCTTCCCGGCCGGACTGAGAGGAAGTGAGCACCCAGATTGACAGGACTCCAGGTGGAAGGAAGAGGAGCTCAGCCACGCTACAGCCTGGTAAGGGGAAGTTGGGGGCCCCAGGCCAGCTGGGGGCCCCAAGCAATTGTTTGTTTCGCCTGTCCTGTAGCGACGGGCCTGAGTTCAACCAAAACATAATAATAATATCCAATAAACAGGGCCGCCATCAGGGGGGTACAGGCATTACACCCGTAAGCGCTCTGCCCCCCCCCCCCCCCCACCTCCTGGTTTTAATTTTTTCGTTTGACCCTCCACCTTTAGAAACTCGCGGCAGAGGCCTGCATTGTCTGACTCCCCACCTTTAACTCGCGGCAGAGGCCTGCATTGTCTGACTCCCCACCTTTAACTCACGGCAGGAGAGAGAAGACTTGACTTGACTTTGTTTCGTTCCTCAACCCCCCCACATCCCGCTTATCATCTCGTGGCAGGAGAGAGAAGAGATGACACTTTCGTTACCACAAACACCCCCCCCCCCCCTCTGCTTATCATCTCGCGTCAGGAGAGGTAGTCCCCAGGTGCCCGGCTGGGCACCTCCCATTTTTTTTTTGCATTACACCTGTAAGGGGCCCTATGGTCCCCAGGGCCCCCTACAGGCCCGGCTGACCCCCCTCCCGTTTAAAAATAAATAAAAATGTATTTATTTATTTTATTCATTACACCTGTAAGGGGCCCAATGGTCCCCAGGGCCCCTCACAGGCCCCCTTTTTTGCATTACACTTGTAAGGGATCCCCCCCCCCCCCCCGCTTATTATCTAGCGTCAGAAGAGAAGAGATTACACTCGGTTTTTTTCGCCAACACCCCCCCAGTTCTCTGCTCCAGGGGGGCCCTGCCTAAAGCTGTGTAAGGGGCCCCTAAAATTTGTGATGGCCGCCCTGCCCATATATACAATTCTTCACCCACAGTTGATCCAGAGGAAGGCAAAAAAAAAACAGTAAAGCATGATCCAATTTTCTACAACAGAGGAAAAAATAGAGGGTCGGCAATAAGAGAAATCCCCCCCCCCCACCCCCCACAAGAGGGGCTTTCAAGCCAGCAAGGGTGAAATGAGTATGGAAATAAACTGATTGAAAACTGATACTCATTTCACCCTTGCTGCCTTGAAAGCCCCTCCTGTGGGGGGAAATTTCCCTTACTGTATTATCTGGGGCGTGCAGCACCATTCTTTCTCCCATATATGTGTCTTGCCCATTATACAAAAAGCGGGCCGGCTGCCCTGGGCACTGTGGTATTATGTGAGGTGGGGGATGGTACCATGGGGAGATTTGGAGGGGGGATGTGTGTTGGGAGGGGGAATTTGGGGGTTGAAGGGAATAAGAATTGTTCTAGGAGGGAAGATTTGGGGTCATTTGTGTTGGGATGTGGGAAAAGGGTTTGGGCAAGGAGGGGGGATTCATGCTAGAGGAAGTGATAGTGGCAGGGGGGATTAGTACTAGGAGGGAAAAAAAATTGGGGGGGGGGATTTGTGCTAGAAGAAGTGATAGGGAGGGGGAGGGGATTAGTACTAGGAGGGAAATATATTTTTTTTGGGGGGGGGAGGGATTTGTGCTAGAAGAGGTGATAGGGAGGGAGGGGGGAGAGGATTAGTACTAGGAGGGAAATAGTTTTTTTTGGGGGGGGGGATATGTGCTAGAAGAGGTGATAGGGAGGAAGGGGGGAGGGGATTAGTACTAGGAGGGAAATATATTTTTTTGGGGGGGGAGGAATTTGTGCTAAAAGAGGTGATAGGGAGGGGAATAGTA
Source organism: Rana kukunoris (assembly GCA_029574335.1). Taxonomy (NCBI): domain Eukaryota; kingdom Metazoa; phylum Chordata; class Amphibia; order Anura; family Ranidae; genus Rana; species Rana kukunoris. The sequence goes on along the minus strand of CM056055.1, from coordinate 21,132,979 downwards.
CTAGGAGGGAAATATTTTTTTTGGGGGGGGGGGGGGGGGATTTGTGCTAGAAGAGGTGATAGGGAGGGGGAGGGGATTAGTACTAGGAGGGAAATTGTTTTTTAGGGGGGGGATATGTGCTAGAAGAGGTGATAGGTAGGGAGGGGGAGGGGATTAGTACTAGGAGGGAAATTGTTTTTTTTGGGGGGGGGGGATATGTGCTAGAAGAGGTGATAGGGAGGGAGGGGGGAGGGGATTAGTACTAGGAGGGAAATATATTTTTTTTGGGGAGGGAGGAATTTGTGCTAAAAGAGGTGATAGGGAGGGGAATAGT
>CM056055.1:20960166-21130166 GCA_029574335.1 Rana kukunoris | reverse complement strand
TTCATTCTCCTGGGAGAAAAAATCGCAAATAAAACACAAATATTCTTCTATCATATAAAGTTGTTACGCAAATTGTGTTGTAATTGAATGTTGTTAAAAATGTACCTTCCTTTTCAATGTGCAGCCGCTGTTATTTTCTGTAGAATGCAATATGGCCACCAGGGGGCGTTGTGACAGATGGAGACAGATGGTATACAGAGCGCCCCCCTGTAATTTCCTGCTTGTGTGATTGGCTCTGACGACGCCCCTGTGGGAGGGGTGAAAAGCGATAGGCGGAGACCACTGCTGACGTTTCATCTGGCCAGGATGTCCGCAGTCCAAACAACAGACTTCTAACTAAGACATATGCGGTTTGTTTCGTTCCTAATTGAAAATCGGACACATTTTTCATTATTCGAAAATTCGGATACACTGCAATAGAAATAACGAATCAAAATTTCGGGGCGGAATTAGAATCATTTCTGAATCGGATTCTAATTTTCCGAAGAGAATAAAATATAACAGAGAATAAAGGAATAGAATAGAATAGAAAATAATATAAGAAAATATAATACAAAACAATAGAGTAATACAGAACAGAATATGAAATAAAAGAATAGAATAAAGATAGAAAGAATATAACAATATAACCGTTTTCCAAAATTTCAAATAGAATATTATTATTATTATTATTATTATATTGGATTTATACGGCGCCAACAGTTTGCGCTTTACAACATGAGGGCAGACAGTACAGTTATTCAATACAGGAGGAATCAGAGGGCCCCGCTCGTTAAAGATTTCAATTGAGAAGTCAATTTGAATTTTTAGTAGAATAAATTAGAATTTGCATAGAATATAATAGAAAAGGAAAGAACAAAATAGAAAATAAAACAATAAAATGTAAAAAAAAAAAAAAAACAATAGAATAAAAAGAATATAGCCATCTTCCAAAATTTGAGTTTCGAATAGAATAAATTTGATTTTGAATGGAATTCGAATTGGAATGCGATTAGAACATTTGGGGTTAAAGAATGTATATAAAGTTGCATATTGTACATTTTTCAAAATGTTCCTATTCCTCTTCAAAAGGTCGGGCACCCCTGGTCTACAGGAACCAGGGCCGATCCTAGGGTCATATTGCTGGCGCCCCCACATGGGCGTGGTCATCTTACTAACTCCTCCCCTTTACAAATGTTTCTATGGCTACGACTCAAACACAGAGATGCTCCCCTAAGAAGTCTTCATTGGTGTCCCCCATCAATGCCCCCCACAGCAAGTGTCCCCCATCAGAGCCCCCCACAGTAGGTGTCCCCCATCAGTGTCCCCCCCCCAGCAGGTGTCCCCCATCAGAGTCCCTCCCAGCAGTTGTCCCCCATCAATGCCCCCCACAGCAAGTGTCCCCCATCAGAGCCCCCCACAGTAGGTGTCCCCCATCAGTGTCCCCCCCCCAGCAGGTGTCCCCCATCAGAGTCCCTCCCAGCAGTTGTCCCCCATCAATGCCCCCCACAGCAAGTGTCCCCCATCAGAGCCCCCCCAGCAGGTGTCCCCCATCAGTTTCCCCCCCCAGCAGGTGTCCCCCATCAGAGTCCCTCCCAGCAGTTGTCCCCCATCAATGCCCCCCACAGCAAGTGTCCCCCATCAGAGCCCCCACAGTAGGTGTCCCCCATCAGTGTCCCCCCCCAGCAGGTGTCCCCCATCAGAGTCCCTCCCAGCAGTTGTCCCCCATCAATGCCCCCCACAGCAAGTGTCCCCCATCAGAGCCCCCCCAGCAGGTGTCCCCCATCAGTTTCCCCCCCCAGCAGGTGTCCCCCATCAGAGTCCCTCCCAGCAGGTGTCCTCCATCAATGCCCCCCACAGCAAGTGTCCCCCATCAGAGCCCCCCACAGTAGGTGTCCCCCATCAGAGCCCCCCTACAGTAGGTGTCCCCCATCAGAGCCCCCACAGTAGGTGTCCCCCATCAAAGCCCCCCACAGTAGGTGTCCCCCATCAGAGCCCCCCCACAGCAGGTGTCCCCCATCAGAGCCCCTCCACAGCAGGTGTCCCCCATCAGAGCCCCCCCATGGCAGGTGTCCCCCATCAGAGCCCCCCACAGTAGGTGTCCCCCATCAGAGCCCCCCCACAGTAGGTGTCCCCCATCAGAGCCCCCCACAGTAGGTGTCCCCCATCAGAGCCCCCCCCAGCAGGTGTCCCCCATCAGAGCCCCCCCACAGCAGGTGTCCCCCATCAGAGCCCCCCCACAGTAGGTGTCCCCCATCAGAGCCCCCCACAGTAGGTGTCCCCCATCAGAGCCCCCCCCAGCAGGTGTCCCCCATCAGAGCCCCCCCCACAGCAGGTGTCCCCCATCAGAGCCCCCCCACATCAGGTGTCCCCCATCAGAGCCCCCCCACATCAGGTGTCCCCATAGATCAGTACCTGTCCAATAGATCCCTGTAGCTCGGCCACGCTGGGAGCAGAAGCACATTACAGGGGGCGGGGCATACGTGACGTCTTTGGTTACTAGGAAGGTGGCACTCGGAGAGCATTTCTGGGAGTGCACAGGATGATTGGCAGCAGCTCTGGCCAACCCAGAAGCCTTTTTATCACACCGTGGGAGGTATGCGCTCTTGCAAGTTGTCAGCGGAGAGAGAAAGCAGGTTGGGGAACCACAGCACCCGCTACATGCGCTCCGCCTCTGGACACAGACAAGGAGGCGGGAGGGGAGGACTTTGGAGCTTCGGCACCCCCACTTCACTTTGGAGCTTCTGGCACCCCCAACTCTGCAGGGCCTGGGTGCGGAGCACCCCACGCACCCTGCCTAGGATCGGCCCTGATAGGAACTAACAAGAGCTGTGAAGCTTTTCAACGGATGACAAATAACATTCTGATTGCAGACAAGGAGTTACGGGTTTTCTTCCTGAAGAGAAGATCTATAAAGGTTCCGCGAAGCTCGTGGAAAACGCGGTCGTGACTCTCCGGGTGAAGCAGACGGTGATGCAACTTCCAAAGATCGTTATCTTGTTCTTGTTAGGAACAGGAGTGACTTCTCCGGGGAATTTTATTCTGGGGGAATATAAATCTAAACCAAGCTGTCACGTCATTAGCTAAACAAATAAATCACAATAACCACAAAGATAAGGGAAGTCCAATTATTCCGCTAACTATTCCGCGAGAAACAAGCGTACGTAATCCTTTCACTGATGATCTGCGGGAGATACCTATGACAGATTTTGGCAAATGATTTAGTAATGAATTATGATACTCTGTGGGTTGACTTACTAAAGACAAATAGACTTTGTACGGGAATTTTCCCCCGGAGCTACGTGAATGCGATGAAGTTCTGCCGACTCCCATCATCCAATCACGTGCAAGCAGAAATTCAGGGATTTTTTTTTCTCTTGCGTGTGCTTGGGATTTTATTTGCAAAGTGAACAGGGCCGATCCTAGGGTCACAGGCGCCTGGGTGCAGAAATATTTCTGGCGCCCCCACATGGGCATGGTCATCTTACTAACTCCTCCCCTTTACACATGTTTCTATGGCTACGACTCAAACACAGAGAGGTTCCCCTATGAAAGTCTTCATTGGTGTCCCCCCATCAGTGTCCCCCCCAGCAAGTGTCCCCCATCAGAGCTCCTCCACAGCAGGTGTCCCCATCAGAGCTCCCCACAGCAGGTGTCCCCCATCAGAGCCTCCCAGCAGGTGTCCCCCATCAGAGCCTCCCAGCAGGTGTCCCCCATCAGAGCCCCCCACAGCAGGTGTCCGCCATCAGAGCCCCCCCCCCACAGCAGGTGTCCCCCATCAGAGCCTCCCAGCAGGTGTCCCCCATCAGAGCCCCCCCACAGCAGGTGTCCCCCATCAGAGCTCCTCCACAGCAGGTGTCCCCCATCAGAGCCTCCCAGCAGGTGTCCCCCATCAGAGCCCCCCCACAGTAGGTGTCCCCCATCAGAGCCCCCCCACAGTAGGTGTCCCCCATCAGAGCCCCCCACAGTAGGTGTCCCCCATCAGAGCCCCCCCCAGCAGGTGTCCCCATCAGAGCCCCCCCACAGCAGGTGTCCCCCATCAGAGCCCCCCCACAGTAGGTGTCCCCCATCAGAGCCCCCCACAGTAGGTGTCCCCCATCAGAGCCCCCCCCAGCAGGTGTCCCCCATCAGAGCCCCCCCCACAGCAGGTGTCCCCCATCAGAGCCCCCCCACATCAGGTGTCCCCCATCAGAGCCCCCCCACATCAGGTGTCCCCATAGATCAGTACCTGTCCAATAGATCCCTGTAGCTCGGCCACGCTGGGAGCAGAAGCACATTACAGGGGGCGGGGCATACGTGACGTCTTTGGTTACTAGGAAGGTGGCACTCGGAGAGCATTTCTGGGAGTGCACAGGATGATTGGCAGCAGCTCTGGCCAACCCAGAAGCCTTTTTATCACACCGTGGGAGGTATGCGCTCTTGCAAGTTGTCAGCGGAGAGAGAAAGCAGGTTGGGGAACCACAGCACCCGCTACATGCGCTCCGCCTCTGGACACAGACAAGGAGGCGGGAGGGGAGGACTTTGGAGCTTCGGCACCCCCACTTCACTTTGGAGCTTCTGGCACCCCCACCTCTGCAGGGCCTGGGTGCGGAGCACCCCACGCACCCTGCCTAGGATCGGCCCTGATAGGAACTAACAAGAGCTGTGAAGCTTTTCAACGGATGACAAATAACATTCTGATTGCAGACAAGGAGTTACGGGTTTTCTTCCTGAAGAGAAGGTCTATAAAGGTTCCGCGAAGCTCGTGGAAAACGCGGTCGTGACTCTCCCGGTGAAGCAGACGGTGATGCAACTTCCAAAGATCGTTATCTTGTTCTTGTTAGGAACAGGAGTGACTTCTCCGGGGAATTTTATTCTGGGGGAATATAAATCTAAACCAAGCTGTCACGTCATTAGCTAAACAAATAAATCACAATAACCACAAAGATAAGGGAAGTCCAATTATTCCGCTAACTATTCCACGAGAAACAAGCGTACGTAATCCTTTCACTGATGATCTGATACCTATGACAGATTTTGGCAAATGATTTAGTAATGAATTATGATACTCTGTGGGTTGACTTACTAAAGACAAATAGACTTTGTACGGGAATTTTCCCCCGGAGCTACGTGAATGCGATGAAGTTCTGCCGACTCCCATCATCCAATCACGTGCAAGCAGAAATTCAGGGATTTTTTTTTCTCTTGCGTGTGCTTGGGATTTTATTTGCAAAGTGAACAGGGCCGATCCTAGGGTCACAGGAGCCTGGGTGCAGAAATATTTCTGGCGCCCCCACATGGGCATGGTCATCTTACTAACTCCTCCCCTTTACACATGTTTCTATGGCTACGACTCAAACACAGAGAGGTTCCCCTATGAAAGTCTTCATTGGTGTCCCCCATCAGTGTCCCCCCCAGCAAGTGTCCCCCATCAGAGCCCCCCACAGCAGGTGTCCCCCATCAGAGCCCCCCACAGCAGGTGTCCCCCATCAGAGCCTCCCAGCAGGTGTCCCCCATCAGAGCCTCCAGCAGGTGTCCCCCATCAGAGCCCCCCACAGCAGGTGTCCCCCATCAGAGCCCCCCACAGCAGGTGTCCCCCATCAGAGCCCCCCCCCACAGCAGGTGTCCCCCATTAGAGCCTCCCAGCAGGTGTCCCCCATCAGAGCCCCCCCACAGCAGGTGTCCCCCATCAGAGCTCCTCCACAGCAGGTGTCACCCATCAGAGCTCCTCCACAGCAGGTGTCCCCCATCAGAGCCCCTCCACAGCAGGTGTCCCCCATCAGAGGCCCTCCACAGCAGGTATCCCCCATCAGAGCCTCCCAGCAGGTGTCCTCCATCAGAACCCCCCACATCAGGTGTCCCCCATCAGAGCCTTCTAGCAGGTGTCCCCCATCAGAGCCTCCCAGCAGGTGTCCTCCATCAGAACCCCCCACATCAGGTGTTCCCCATCAGAGCCTTTCAGCAGGTGTCCTCCATCAGAACCCCCCACATCAGGTGTCCCCCATCAGAGCCTTCCAGCAGGTGTCCCCCATTAGAGCCTCCCAGCAGGTGTCCCCCATCAGAGCCTCCCAGCAGGTGTCCCCCATCAGAGCCCCCCACAGCAGATGTCCCCCACTAGAGCCCCCCACAGCAAGTGTCCCCCATCAGAGCCCCCCCCAGTAGGTGTCCCCCGTCAGAGCCCCCCACAGCAGGTGTCCCCCATCAGAGCCCCCCCAGCAGGTGTCCCCCATCAGAGCCCCCCCCACAGCAGATGTCCCCCATCAGAGCCCCCCACAGCATGTATCCCCCATCAGAGCATAAGTGTATTCAAGAAAACGCCCCCCAATATCTATGCGAAAAATTAAGAGCTCATAACCCAAATTGCATTCTGCGATCCACAAATTTCAAACCTACTCCAAATACCTAAAGCCAGATACAAGTCCAAAGGAGATCGAAGATTTGCAGTCCAGGGACCTTGGCTGTGGAATGCGCTACCTACCACCATCCGACTGGAGTCGGACCACTTGGCCTTCAGGAGAAAGATTAAAACCCATCTCTTCTGAGGTCAAGGGGGTTTTCTTACCCATGAAATGGAAACAGCGCCCAGAGGCGATTCAGTTCGCAGGTGTTGCGCGCTACAAGTTTTTCACTCACTCACTCAGAGCCTCCCAGCAGGTGTCCCCCATCAGAGCCCCCCACAGCAGGTGTCCCCCATCAGAGCCACTCCACAGCAGGTGTTCCCCATCAGAGCCCCCCACAGCAAGTGTCCCCCATCAGAGTCCCCCACAGCAGGTGTCCCCCGTCAGAGTCCCCCACAGCAAGTGTGCCCCATCAGAGCCCCCCCACAGCAGGTATCCCCCATCAGAGCCTCCCAGCAGGTGTCCCCCATCAGAGCCCCTCCACCACAGCAAGTGTCCCCATCAGAGCCCCCCCACATCAGGTATCCCCCATCAGAGCCCCTCCACAGCAGGTGTCCCCATCAGAGCCCCCCCCCACAGCAGGTATCCCCCATCAGAGCTTTCCAGCAGGTGTCCCCCATCAGAGCCCCCCACAGCAGGTGTCCCCCATCACAGCCCCTCCACAGCAGGTGACCCCCATCAGAGCCCCTCCACAGCAGGTGTTCCACATCAGAGCCCCCCCACAGCAGGTATCCCCCATCAAAGCCTCCCAGCAGGTGTCCCCCATCAGAGCCCCTCCACAGCAGGTGTTCCCCATCAGAGCCCCCCAACATCGGGTTCCCCATAGATCAGTACTTCTCCATTAGATCCCTGTAGCTCGGGCGCGCTGGGAGCAAAAGCACATTACAGGGGGCGGGGCATACGTGGCATCTTTGGTTACTTGGAGGGTGGCACTTGGAGAGCATTTCTGGGAGTGCACGGGATGATTGGCAGCAGCTCTGGCCAACCCAGAAGCCTTTCATCACACCACCTATGGGAGAAGAGCCGACACACGCAGAGGGGGCGGGAGTGGGATGGGGAACCACAGCACCCGCTACATGCACTCCGCCTCTGGACACGGACAAGGAGGAGGGAGAGGAGCACTTTGGAGCTTCGGCGCCCCCACCTCTGCCATGCCTGGGTGTGGAGCACCCCGTGCACCCTGCCTAGGATCGGCCCTGGAAGTGAAACCTCACCACATTTCCTAAGCTCTGGGCCAAATTTCCTGGCAAAGTGCAACTGTAAAAATCACCCCCATTGTATTTGTTCTCACTCTATATGCCACAGAGCTACTGATTAGAGCATTTGTTTTTCGTCTGAATTTCTGGGATTTTCACGTTCGCTTTGACAAACGATAATGGACGCGCAGAATCCGATATCTGAAAGGTCCAAAAATAAATGCTTTGTTTTCGTTTAGTTGCGACAACAGTTGGATATAGATAGAAGATTCGACATGACGGTGACAATAGCGATCTGTGTCTATGGAATCTGTGGTTGAATGTGCCTAACCTAACACTATTAGTCCGAGATTATTCTACATAGAGAGAAAAGATATTTAATTATGGCTTGATTATGGATTTTGAGAACGTCACGTGTGACGAAACATGTCAGGGCGGTCCTTCGTACTGACGTCACTGCACATTCACGTGACCCGGAACTGATCTCGGCTATTTTTTCTGGCACATTCCCGCAAGCACGGACATTTACAAAAGGGGGAAAAAGTGCCCTTTTTTTTACGGACGGTTGACAACACCGTCCGTAAAACCTACCTGACTGGGCCCCCCCACCCCCCCTCACACACACACACACACCTGACGGTATTCTATCCCCTGCCTGCACAATTCCCCCAATCCCTCCTATTAGCCCTAAATTCCTTTATCGGCTCCCGGTACACAATCAGCCGTATCTCCCCTCCCAGCACAAATCTTCTTTCTTCAATTACTCTCCTAGCACAACCCCCTCTCAGGGCAGGGGAAGGAGCTCAGCGGCGGCTGGCCAGGTTCATTATCCCTCCATGTCTCTCACCCAGCAGCTAAAAGCTGTCGGGAGGGAGAGGGGGAGAAACCTGGGTGAGAGACACGGAGGGCATTGATCTCCACCAACCCTCCTGCTGTCTGGGCCCCTCTGAGTGCCGCGGCCCCCTACAGGAGGGCTGGTGGTCCCCCCTATCAGTGGCCCTGGTCTCCACCAACTCCAGTTGGAATGTCTCCCCCCCCATCTCTATCTCAGGCTGCATGGAGAGAGAACCGAGGTGAGTCAGTTTTCTGTGTGCTGTGTGCTGGGGGATGGCATCCCCAGCATCCCTTTACACGTGCTCTGGACTGCCCCTGCTCTAGATGTTTAATGGCATGATAGATTGCATAGGACACACAGCCCCTTTACCTTCCTGTGCCTCAGTAGTCCGTCTACAGATGTGATGTATAATGAGATGTACCAAGAGCCCTTTCACACTGACAGCGTGGGGGCATCGGCGGTAAAGCGCCGCTAGTTTTAGTATTTCTCTCTAACAGAAGCCCTCTCTGTGTCCATCACATAGGCCCCCCTCCAGGTCCAGTACTCTGCTTCTCTTGCTGTATTTTGTTTATTGTTAAGAGATCATGTAAGGATCCCAGGTTAATGAAGACTTTGTGAGGGAGCATCTCTGTGGTTGAATCGTTGCCATAGAAACATTTGTAAAGGGGAGGAGTTAGTAAAAATGACCACGCCCATGTGGGGGGCACCAGAAATATTTCTGCACTCAGGCGCATGTGACCCCTAGGATCGGCCCCGGGTGTAATGAATATCCCAGAACTATTGAAATGCCAAGTCTCAGGCTCACTGAATTGCATGCTCTGGATGTGACCGTAAACTCCAGGAGTTTTGCTGGAGATCCCTGCGATTCTTTAATGCCAGCCAATGATGGTGAGCACAAATACACTCCGGTGAAAGGTTTGGAACCTCTCAATGCCCCGAGGGAACAGATGGTTAATGAATGAGGTGCAACCTTCATCTGGGCAACATTACCATCTGGGAAACAAGATACATAATTCTGAGAATTTAGTCAGATTTAATTGGGCAAGAAGAAGGTTACAAAACCAAGGAGTGGCCCAATATGTCACGAGAAACCAACTATATAGATTTATGGTCGAGTTCCATGGAAGGGAAACTGGAAACAGGTATCAGGTGTCAGTAATTGCCACTGTCCATCTCCTGTGAGGGGGGGTGGTGTCAGTGATTGCCACTGTCCATCTCCCGCGGGGGGGGGGGGGGGTCAGTGATTGCCGCAGTCCGTCTCCTGTGGTTGGTTAGGGGTTTGTGGGGTTTGATTACCGCTGTTCGACTCCCGCGGGGGGGGAGGGGGTGTCAGTGATTGCCACTGTCCATCTCCTGTGGGGGGGTGGTGTTAGTTTGCCACCCCCCCAAAATATTGAGCACGGGCCGCCACTGTTAAATACGTTGTAAACGTCTTTGTCTCTGGAGTTTAACTGTAAGTTTTGAATTGAGTAAGAAAGAGGAATTTTATTGCTAATTGTGGGGGGGGGGGGTGTGGTCACCGGGACAGAAAGACGTGAACAGATAGCGATAAATAAACTGACAGAGGCTCCACCCCTTCTTCCCTCTACTAAGAATGGGCTTCCCCATTGGTGGACTTCCTATCACTTAATGAGTGGAAATCTCCCCAATAGACATGCGCACTGCCGAAAATTTAGATTGTTTTCGTTTAATATTGTTGTTATTTTTTGGGGGGGGTCATTCGTTATGATCGCAATTCGTAAATCTGTAAATTCATAGTATCGAAAATAAGAAAAATAAAAAAATAAGAAATAGTAAAAAATAAGAAATAATAATGACTAACTATTAAATGATTGTATTGGAATTTCCTTTAAATTTGGCTGTTAGTGAACGTAACGAATACGAAATTATCTGAAGTTGCGAATTATAACATATGCCGTATCTAAATGAATGGAACGCATTCTTGACGGTCGGAATTTTGTGTGACTGTGTGTATGCAACACAAGTTTTGGCCAACATTCCGTCTGAAAAAATCCACGGCTTTCTTGTCGGAATTTCTCATCGGCATAACTGCCAAATTTGAAAGGAAATTCCAATAGCTATAATTTAATAGTTAGTAATAGTTATGTTATTATTAGTTACTTATTATTTCAGATTTTGCAATTTTCGGATTTTCCAATTTAGGATTTCCGAATTTCGAAAGTTTCTAAATTATGAATTTTACAAATTCACCAATTTTCTAATTTATGAATGTCAGAATTTACCAATTTTCTAATTTACGAATTTTCAAATTTACCAATTTTCTAATTTATGAATTTACAATTTTTTTTAAAAATGTGTTAAAACGGGTTTTCTTCCATTTTCAAATTTACCGATTTTCAAATTTATGAATTTACGAATTTTTAAATCCACGGTATTGTTGTCGTAATTTCCAATCGGCATAACTGCCAAATTTGAAAGGAAACTCCAATACCTATAATTTAATAATTATAATTAGTTTCAGATTATTTCAGATTTTGCAATTTTCGGATTTTCCAATTTAGGATTTCCGAATTTCGAAATGTTCTCATTTACGAATTTTCTAATTTACAAATTCTCTAATTTATGAATTTTCAAATTGATCAATTTTCAAATTTATGAATTTTCAAATTTATGAATTTTCAAATTTATGAATTTTCAAATTTACCAGTTTTCAAATTTATGAATTTACAATTTTTTTTAAAAATGTGTTTAAAGGGGTTTTCTTTCATTTTTAAATGTACCAATTTTCACATTTATGAATTTACAATTTAAAAAAAAAATGTGTTAAAAAAAACGTGTTTTTGTTAATTTAGTTATTTCCGAACTAACGAATTTGGCAAAATGCGTTTGAAAACTATTATTGGAACTAAACAAATTGCACATGTCTACTCCCCAATGTGAACATACATACCTATAAAAATCCAACAAAGACTCTTTTCAGCTCCATCCAAGGAAACATTTTTTTTTTGGCTGCAGCTGAACTATCATCATGCCTTTAAAAGCCATTAAAGTTTCATTCAAGTTTTTACTTTTTATTGAATGGATCACAAAACATTCTTTCAAGAAAGGTTTTATATTTACATATACATATTTTTTTATAATAAATATTACAATACATTATACCGTATGATGTGATATTATATTGTATAAATAGGATATATTCAATTTTCACAATTCCTTATTTTTATTATATTTTTAAGTTCTAATTTTTACTTTCTAAACTTGAAAAGGTTTGGGGACCTCCCTCCCTGTTAAAGGGTTGGTCCACCCAAAATTGATATACGGCCAAGATTGCAGCAGGAGGAGTAAGACTCTATGTCATATGAATCTAGGAGCACGTCTCCATACCGATATCCATCCCTAATTATCAATTTTTGGGGAGAGTCGACCTTTAACAGTTTTTTTTTTTCACAGCATTCTTTGCACATTGGATTTGATGCAGTTGTCGGTGACGAGCGAATCGTCTCACAGATCAGGTAAAGTAGCAAATTGTGAATAACACGTATGTGCATTCCTCCCATCGGGATCAAACAATTCATGAAGCATGATTGGCCATGATTGGTTCTCAGAAAGATATTCAGGTGAATTAAAATGTACTAATCAATTTAATCGTCACGTAAAGTAATGATATTCATTTTGGTTTCAGTCTGGTTTTGCTTCATTGACTCCTTGCAGAACCTGCTTATTCATGATCCATTCGGTCGACTTACAAGATCTTTTTTTAGTGATCTATTGATGTCTATTAGACCCCTGATGTTTCTCCTGCTCTCTGTTCCAGCTGATTAGGCACAAACTGTATTCGGTCTGTTTACTCACCTGCACTGGGGGTTTGACAACTCTGAACCAGTGACGGCACATCCATTGGGGGCACACAGGCACCACCCCCCTTAATCCATGCAGACGGCCCCCTAATCTACACGCAGGGCGCCAGTCGCATGGATTTCTATGGATTTTTTTTATAAGCACATTATTAGAGCTTGAGGCTCTAATTGGCTTAAAAAGGGTGGGCTTGGGGCACAGAGCACTGCGCCCTGAGCCCACCCTGTTTTGTGACATTAGCCAATTAATATTCGCTAAGGTCTTCCTGCTTCTCATCCTGGCCAATCAGAAAGTGGGTTCTGAGACCCCATTGGCCGGGAGTCCTAAGACCTAATTGGCTGGGAGTCCTAAGACCCCATTGGCCAGGAGTCCAAAGACCCCATTGGCCAGGAGTCCAAATGGCCCATTGGCCAGGAGTCCAAAGAACATATTGGCCAGGAGTTCAAAGACTCCATTGGCCAGGAGTCCAAAGACCCCCCTATTGGCCAGGAGTCCAAAGACCATATTGACTGGGAGTCCTAAGACCCCCATTTTCCAGGAGTCCAAAGACATTATTGGCCAGGAGTCCAAAGACATTATTGGCCAGGAGTCCAAAGACCCCATTGTTTGGGAGTCCTAAGACTCAATTGGCCAGGAGTCCTAAGAACCCATTGGCCAGGAGTCCTAAGACCCCATTGTTGGCCAGGAGTCCAAAGACCCCATTGGCCAAGAGGAGAAACGACGGCTGGGATACCAAGAGGGGATGATGCCACCACAGCCATGACCTGCACTGGGTAAGTGTGGGGCTGATGGGGCCTGGCGGGTGTAAGGGCGAACCAGTAACCGGGGGGTGGTCGTTGCTGTCAATGGTGTGCGGTGGCAGGCTGGAGCAATGGGGGGGTTGGTGTGGGGTGGCGGGCTGGAGCGATGGGGGTGTCTGTGGTCAGGTCTGTCTGCCGCCACCCCCCATGACCGATGGAGCACCAGGCGCCATGGCTCTGAACACAGAAGTGCTCAGAGCTGAGCACTGCTAGGTTCACACTCTGCAGAGGGCACTGCGGAATAGATGTTCTTTGATATCCTCCTATTTACAATCCAAACAACATTTATTGAGGTTCTGGGCACCCAGGAGTGGTGGGAAAGGCTGGCGGAATTTACAGAAAAACAGCTGCATTCGTGAGCTTGTTTTGACCCTTTTAAAACTAAGACATATGGGATGCGGCCAAGGTCATCAACTGTCAACTGTGTACCCAGGTTCACCTGGGCTGGATAAATACCCTGGATGGCGGCTGAACAAAGATGGCGCCTTACATGAAAATCTGAGGACAGGTCCACATTAGCATGAAAAATATATCTGATAACAGGTCCACTTTCATGGGGTCTTGTACAAGATAAATGTGTACAAGTCTAAGCGTTCTACAGTTTTGTGTGTTTTCCGTCACCCTCGTTGTTCTCGTTTTTTGCCATTCTATATGTGGCCAGCAGGTGGTGGGTTCAGCTTAGCGGCAATCACGCTTTCCTTGTCCAGCATGTATGACGGCAGTCTCCGGTCCATGTACTCTTCGTTATGCTCCAAAGCGTGCAGAAACTTCCGCTTCTCCTCAGCTTTTTCTTTCTCTACTTTATCTGCTTGTAGAATATACTCCACGTCTGACAGCATTTCGTACGTACGCCGGCTGTCCTCCAAACACTCGCAGGTGCACTGAGATGTGTAAAAAAGTACGATGACCAGAAGGGTAATTGCCAAAATTCCAGAGGTCTGCAGATGATATAAAAAAAGATCAGAAAGGGTTAAAGGTCTGCTCCGTATATGGACCAAAAATTCTGTACGGTACTGGGCTATATACTGGGTTATATGGCTGCATAGCTTTGGAAACATTTTTCATCACCTGCCTTGGTGTGTCACTGCTCCGCCTCCTGTCTTTTCTCTGGACAAATAGTAAACAGCAGCACACTGACGGGGGCCACCGCTAGCTGTCTGCCTCCCATGATCCCTCCACAACTTCTCCACCATTGGCTTACAGAGCTGATACAGTGGAACTTCGGATTGCGAGTAACGCTGTTAACAAGCGTTTCGCAATACGAGCGCTGTATTTTTGAAAATCGTAACTCGGTTTGTGAGTGTTGTCTCGCAACACGAGAAGGATTCAGGCCAAAGCGGTGTGCAGTACCATGTTTGGGCTGAGATGGGGGTCCCTGGAGCCAAACGGCGCCGATCAGCGCTGTTCGGAAATGCACAGAAAGGCCCGAGGACAGCTTGGCTGACCTCGGCAAACCTTCGGGAACGGAGTCCTTCCGAGGTTTGCCGAGGTCAGCCAAGATTTCCTTTCCGGCCGTTTCCGAGGCTCTCCATCGCCACCTCTGGCCTCATGCGGTACTGCATGCCATTGAAGTCAATGCGGAACAAATTATTTTCATTTCCATTGACTTCAATTGGGAAATTCGCTTTGATATGCGAGTACTTTGGATTACAAACATGCTCCTGGAACAGATTATGCTTGTAATCTGATATTTCCAATGATTCCAACTTAATCTCCTCCCCTATGATTGTAAGATTTCTTCACAGTAAATGTGTTACTTCTACAATGGTGAGCTTTCCCCACAGTAGAGATGTCTCTTCTCATATAATCCCTACAGTAGATTTGTCTCCTCTCTCGAAAATAGTAATATTTCCACCAGGATATGTGTCACCTCTCCTATAATGCTAAGATTGAAGAAAGAATTGGAACCCCTAACTGGACCTTTAAAGCACTAGAAATGAATAAGAGGCTAAGCTTTGAATGTGTTTCTCCTTCTACAGTAGTGAAGATTTCCTACCCTAGATGTGCCTCCTCTCCCACAATGGATTTCCCCAAAGTAGATCTGTCATACAATAATGAGATTTTGACTACAGTTGGTGTCCCCTCTACCGAATAGTAACATTTCCACCAGGATATGTGTGTCCTTTCTTATAATGGTAAGAGCTTCCTACACTAAGGGGATGAGTTTCTAATGCCTCGTTTCCACTGAACGGAACGGTTCGGGTCGGTACAGTTTGGAGCGCTTAGAATGGTCCGGTCTATTCTTGTGAGCGTTTCCACTGCAAGTCGGGCCATTCAGGGTTTAGAAAAAATGCCTAGGGTTTCCACCAATCAGTGGAATGTATTGTAGGACCGCCCTAACCGAACCGTGACATTTTCTATGGCCCCACATCTGGAGCAGGACCCAGAATGGTGCGGTACGGTTCGGTTTAATGGCACACTTTCATAATGGAAACACCCAAAATAGCGTACCGAACCGATCCGCTCAGTGGAAACGAGGCATAAGACTGGAGAGGGCAAAAGCTGGTACAGCTGTGCATGGTAGCCAATGAGCATCTAACTTTAGCTTGTTCAATTAAGCTTTGCCAAAAAATAAAACCTTGAAGTTGATGGGTTTCTATGTAGATCTGCACCAGATCTTGTACTCTCATACTTTAGTAAGTCAGTCCCTTTAATGTGTTTCTTCTTCTACGGTAGTGAGATTTCCCCAAGTAGTCGTGTCTCCTGTGCTACTATGGTGAGATCTCCCTAAAGTAGAGTAGTGTCTCTTTTTATACAATGGTGACATTTTCCAACAGTAGAGGTGTTTTCTGTGCTTCAACTGAGAGTTTTCCCCAACGTACACGTGTTTCCTCTTCTACATCAGATTTTCAAAAAGTGGGTATGTCTCTTTTCATACAATTGTGAGAAATTCTCACAGTAGGGGGTCTCTTATTTTACAATAATGCGGTCCCCCCACAACAGACGTCTCTCCACTTCTACGTTGTTGATATTTCCACACAATTGGTGTTTCTCTTTTTCTACGTAAGTGAGAAATCCCCAAAGTAGATGTGTCTCCTTTCGTAAAGTAGTAAGATTTCCCAGAATTGTTCTGTCTCTTCTACTTTAATGTTGACATTTCCTCACAATTGGTGTTTATTTTCTTCTACAGTAGGGAGATTTCCCCAAAGTGGTTGTGTCTATTCGCCTACAATTATGAAATTTCCCCACTTTGATGTGTCTCTTCTCATGCAGTATTGACATTTTTTTCTACCCTAGATGTGCCTCATCTCCCACAGTGGTGATATTTCCCTAAAGTAGACCTGTCATCCAATAGTGAGATTTTTCCCTCGGTAGATGTGTCCCCTCTACTAAAATAGTAATATTTCCACCAGGATATGTGTCTCCTCTACTTTAATGATTAGATTCTCCTATACTAAATGTGTTTCTTCTTCTACGGTACTGACATTTTCCCAGAGTTGCTCTGTCTCCTCTCCTCCAATGTTGACATTTCCTCAAAATTGGTGTTTCTTTTCTTCTACAGTGGTAACATTTCCCCAAAGTACCTGTCAACCAGTAGTGAGACTTTGCCTATGGTAGATGTGTCCCCTCTCCCGAAATAGTAATATTTCCACCAGGAGATGTGTCTTCTCTCCTATAATGGTAAGATTTTCCTACACTAAATGTGTTTCTTCTTCTACAGTAGTGAGATTTTCCCGAAGTAGATATGTCTCCTATGCTACTATGGTGAGATTGCCCTAAGGTAGAGTAGAGTCTCTTTTTATACAATTGTGACATTTTCCAATAGTAGAGGTGTTTTCTGTGCTCAGAGTTTTCCCTCACAACAGATGTGTCTCCTCTTCTACGTTGTCGATATTTCCCCGCAATTGGTATTTCTCTTCTTCTACGTAAGTGAGATTTCCCCAAAATAGATGCGTCTCCTTTCCTATAGTAGTAAGATTTACCCAGAATTGTTCTGTCTACTCCAATCTTGACATTTCCTCACAATTGGTGTTTCTTTTTTTCTACAGTAGGGAGGTTTCCCCAAAGTGGCTGTGTCTACTCTCTTATTATTATGAAATTTCCCCATCGTTTCTACCCTAGATGTGCCTCATCTCCCACAGTGGTGATATTTCCCCAAAGTAGACCTGTCATCCAATAGTGAGATTTTGCCCACGGTAGATGTGTCCCCTCTCCCGAAATAGTAATCTTTCCACTAGGATATGTGTCTCCTCTCCTATAATGGTGAGATTTTCCTTCACTAAATGTCTTTCTTCTTCTACAGTAGTGAGATTTTCCCAAAGTAGATGGGTCTCCAATGCTTCTACTGTGAGATCTCCCTACAGTAGATGTGTATATTTTGGCAATAGTGAAAATTCCCAAAAGCTTATGTGTCATTTGACCTTCAGTGGAGAGTTTTCACCAACATAGATGTGTCTACTTTCCTACAAAGGTCAGATTTTCTCAAATTAGTAATGTCTCTTCTCAGGCAATGGTGAGAATTTCTATTCTACAATAATGAGGTTTCCCCACAACAGATGTGTCTCCTCTCCCAGGTTGTTGATATTTCCCAACAAATGGTGTTTCTCTTCTTCTTTATATTGAGATTTCCCCAAAGTAGATGTGTCGCCTATCCTTAAGAAGTGAGATTTCTGCAAAAATTTTGATGTTTCCCCATAAGACTCCCCTCCTCCCTGGGTGAGCGGGCAGTGGGTCCTAATAAGAAGATCACCCCAGCAGACGATCATTACTTTGCACCAGCACTTTTTCCAGTTTGAATTGCTCACCTGAGCACAGCACCTTCCAGCAAATCACCCCATCTGAAGGCGATCACCAGTGACTAGAGACATTGTGGGCGGGATCGGCATTTCACCACTCTGGGCGGGGCTTGTTAAGCCCTTGTTTAAAACACAGAGCCCCACTGCGCCGGCTATAGGGCCAGAGACTCCCCTCCTCCCTGGGTGAGCGGGCAGTGGGTCCTAATAAGAAGATCACCCCAGCAGACGATCATTACTTTGCACCAGCACTTTTTCCAGTTTGAATTGCTCACCTGAGCACAGCACCTTCCAGCAAATCACCCCATCTGAAGGCGATCACCAGTGACTAGAGACATTGTGGGCGGGATCGGCATTTCACCACTCTGGGCGGGGCTTGTTAAGCCCTTGTTTAAAACACAGAGCCCCACTGCGCCGGCTATAGGGCCAGAGACTCCCCTCCTCCCTGGGTGAGCGGGCAGTGGGTCCTAATAAGAAGATCACCCCAGCAGACGATCATTACTTTGCACCAGCACTTTTTCCAGTTTGAATTGCTCACCTGAGCACAGCACCTTCCAGCAAATCACCCCATCTGAAGGCGATCACCAGTGACTAGAGACATTGTGGGCGGGATCGGCATTTCACCACTCTGGGCGGGGCTTGTTTATGGGATCAGTATCTGACTACGCACAATATGGGCCACTTGATTTACTCCAGCGAGCAGCTTAGAGACCTTCAAAAAAATGCCCCATACGTCATCCCAAATCAATCAATCAGAAGGATCTTACGGTCTCATATTTACTCTAATACTAGTCTCGAGGCAATGTTAAGCACTACAGGTTCTCAACCTTGGTCATCTTCTACCACACACTTAATAAGAAATAGTAAAAATGTATTATCTGGTGCCTTACTAAATTGCCGCTCTGCGGTGAAGAACGCCCCTTTTATAGCCGATTTAATTCGAGAATCGCAGCTAGATTATCTGTGTCTCACAGAGACCTGGCTTCAGGCCTGGTCTCTTCCCGTTTTTGACGAATTGATCCCGCCAAATTACGGAATTTTACATTTAGACAGGGACTCTTCCCGTGGGGGAGGGATAGCAATAATTTTTAATAAACGTCTTGATTTTAAAGTAGCACCTGACAATCCTTCTTTTAGTTCATTTGAACTATTAGTGGTGAATTGTACGATTAACCCGGAAGAACTTGTCAAATTTTACTTGGTCTACCACCCTCCTCACTTAAAGAAAGACTTTGAGAGGGAACTAATGGACCTGGCTTCTTTGGCCAGTCTTAGCAGTGGAAAGTGTGTCATCCTTGGCGATCTCAACCGGTGGGCTGATGACGCCTCGGATGCTGCCACATTCTCCCTGCTTAATCAATTGAAAGATCTCTCGTTCTCTCAACTGATAATTCAAGCTACACACAGGGCAGGGCACACCCTTGACTGGATACTGACCCACAATGTCACTATTAAAGATATTCAAACAAGGGAACTAGCCTGGTCAGACCATTACATTATCTTTTTTAATCACTACTTTCGAACCAATATTAAACCCCCGCACATTCCCAATCGATTAGGACCTACTGTCAAAAAAAGGAATTTAAATGGCCTAATTCCTTCCGACTTTGCACAGCACTTTACCCAGAATACACTACTGACTGACCAATTGGCCTTGGGAACTACGGAAGAAAAACTAGGTTTCTTTTATAATCACTTATCATCGTCACTGGATACCCTAGCCCCAATCTCTAATAAACCCAATTCTAGAATGGCAGAAAAAAATCCGAAGTGGTTTACGCCGGCGCTACGATTGCTAAAACAGCAAACTAGGGCCGCGGAACGATTTTGGCGGAAGAATAAAACTCCAGAGCATCTTCTTAAATTCCGAGAGTGCCAAAAAATGTATAAAACAGCCATTTTACAAGCAAAAAGACACTATTTCTCGGAAAGGGTAGTCAAGGCGGGAAACAATTCTGGTGAATTGTTCCGCATCACGCAGGAACTCTCTAATCCCATTAGTAAAACTACCCCGTTGGCTCATACACAGGAGCTCTGCCAACAAATGGCAGAGTACTTTCACAACAAAATATTAAAGTTACGAGCCTCTATACCTCCTTTAGTTGCCCCTAGCGTAAGCCATCCAGCCCTAGAACTGAGTGGGGATCACACTATTTTTCCCTTACGGGAATTTACCCCACTCACGGAAATCTCGGTTAGAGAGATTATTCGGGCCTTAAAAGCCTCCTCCTCCCCTTTGGATCCCTGTCCCCCTAAGTTGATGAGGTCCTGCGCGGAGGCCCTGGCCCCGTTTATACAGGACATCATTAATAGCTCCTTTGCCTCCGGTCAGGTGTCGAGTTCTCTTAAGCAGGCGGTGGTGACTCCCCTGCTTAGGAAACCATTGCTCGCCCCGACTGAGATGAGCAACTTGAGACCAATTTCTGGCCTTCCGTTCGTGGCGAAGATAGCCGAAAAAGCTGTGGTAGGTCAACTTCAGAGTCACCTAGAGTCCAATAACATTCTGGATGACTACCAGTCGGGATTCCGGCCTGGGCGAGGCACAGAGTCAGCTCTTGTCAACGTCCAGGACGATCTTCTGACGGCTTTAGACCAGGATCACTCGGTGGTTCTAGTGTTACTGGACCTGTCTTCTGCATTCGACACCATTGACCATCAGGTGCTTCTGGATCGATTGGTAACGATTGCCAGACTAGAAGGTCAAGCCTTGGTATGGATGGCCTCCTTTCTCCAGGAGAGGACGCAGCGAGTACAGCTGGGGGTTTTTCAATCAGCTGACCTCCCCCTCTCCTGTGGAGTTCCACAGGGCTCGGCTTTATCTCCAGTCCTGTTCAACATCTATGTGAGGCCACTGGCTGACCTCATCAGGCATCACAATCTCCAGTTCCATGTCTATGCAGATGACACGCAGCTTTACTTTAAATTCAAACATGGTGAAGTTGCTCCCGAAACCCTGGCCGCTTGCCTTCGGGAGATCGATCAGTGGATGTGTGCCAACTCTCTGAAGTTAAACAATAGTAAGACCGATTGTATTACCTTCAGTGACTTGAGTCTGGCCCCTACACTGCCCCAATGGCCCTCGGAGTTTGGCAGCGTTCCCGAGAGAGCCACCCAGGTCAGGGACTTGGGAGTCATCCTGGACTCCCGGTTGACTCTGATCCCCCAGATAAGCAAGGTGGTAAGCACCTGCCACTTCCATCTTAAACTTCTGAGGGTGTTATTTCGATTCATTGACCACCCCAGCAAAAAAACGGTTGTCTCTGCCACGATCGCTAGTCGCCTGGACTATTGTAATGCCCTGTATCTAGGACTTCCTAATAACAACCTGCATAGACTCCAGCTTGTCCAAAATGCAGCTGCGCGGCTACTCACGGGGGCTTCCCGTAGAGAGCATATCACCCCCTCTCTTGTCGCCCTGCATTGGCTTCCTATCTCAAAACGGATATTGTTCAAGACTGGTTGTATTATGCACAGGGTATTCTATGGTTCGGGTCCAGGCTACCTCCGTGCAAGATTCATCAAATACGTCCCTTCCCGCCCCCTCCGTTCCAGTACCTCCCTGGATTTTATGGTGCCTCGCTTTAGGAAGGCTCGTCGAGGAGGTCGCTCTTTTTCCGTCCAGGGGGCAAAATTTTGGAACAGCATCCCCCTGCCGATTAGACAGGTTAGCAATCTCCTGGCTTTCCGTCGTAAACTTAAAACCCACCTGTTTACCCAAGCCTATGGCTGAATCAGTAGAGGGGTGTCTTGAGTCCTTCTCATGTTATACTAGGTTTCTCCCTTCTTAGTACCCCTTTTAATTGTTGCGGTGCCGACTTTTGTTCTCTGCTATGGGTGATGTGTACTTTTGCGTTTGGCGCTTCGAGGCCCTATGGGTAAGACCGGCGCGATATTAAACACTTTTTAATAATAATAATAATAATAATTGGTGTTTCTCTTCATCCTTATATTGGGTATTCCCCAAAGTAGTTGTGTCTCCTCCCCTAAAATGTTGATATTTTCCCATAATTGGTCTTTCCCTTCATCCTTATAATGTGATTTCCCCAAAGTAGTTGTGTCTCCTCCCCTAAAATGTTGATATTTTCCCATAATTGGTCTTTCCCTTCATCCTTATAATGTGATTTCCCCAAAGTAGTTGTGTCTCCTCCCCTAAAATGTTGATATTTCCCCATAATTGGTCTTTCCCTTCATCCTTTGAATGTGATTTCTCCAAAATAGGTATGTCCCCCATTCCTAAAATGTTGATATTTCCCCAAAATTGGTGCTTCTCTTCTTCTACATTAGTGAGATTTCCCCAAAGTGGATGTGTCCACTCTTCTACAAAGATGAGATTTCCCCAACATAGGTAATGTCTTCACCCTGGCGGCACTTTAATTAGGCAAATTAGGTGGTCGCCTGAGGCCTCGCACTCACATGGGGCCTCGTGGCCGCCTCTGCTCAATCACTGTGTGCTAGATCTGTGCATCTTTCTGCAGACATTTTTATTTGCTTGAATTTTGGGGCCCCCGTGTCTAAGTTTTGCTTAAGGCCTCACGAAGCCTAGAGCCGCCTCTGCCTGTAGCAGTTGGTGTCTCTGCCCCTCCTACAAAGTCAGAATTCAACTGTAACTCCCTCACCACTTAACTCCACAAATACTTATTTACTATGGATCATTGAGTTTCCATTGGGTAGGGTGACACCATATTTTAGCTTTTGACCCAATCAATTTAGAAAAATGGGCCACCTCGTTGGGAAGATTTTATCACTGAAGTGGTACAACCCATAATATTTGCGTTTTAAACTTTTTTTCATCAGGTTTTTAAATATCCATTACATTTTACGGTGCATTGAATGAACCCCTTACCTGAAATATGAATAAGTAAAGGTCGTGGTCTAGCTGATAGTTAGAGGCCGCAACGACAAAGCAGGACATGTACCGACCGTCCGCGAGCGCTATCAGGAGCCAAATCAGTGGAGCTTTTCCGATTTCCAGGACAACGTAGAGACAAGTCCAAGGGCCAGACCAACAGGGGCAGCATTCCTTCTTCTTGTTGAAGCCAGGAAAATAGTACAATCTCAGGTAGATGAAGATGATGGCGGGACACAGGTAGAACGAGAGGCTGTAGAAGCATATGAGCACCCGGCTGTAACCATTTTTCGGACATTGAAAGTTGGAGTCTAAAACGGCTTGTATTCCAATAAGGGAGAAGGTGAGCAAGGCCGTAGTCACAAATTTGGAACCGAAGGAAACATAGGCTCCGACCGTGTCCTTTAAGCCCATTTTGCTCCCCCGGAGGTTAGCTTGGAAAGTACCGACTTGGAAGGTGCCGCTGGTGTGTATTTACTAAGGGAGCGCCGGGTCTCTCTGTAAGTCCGAAGACTGGAAATGAAGTCTTGCCAGAAGAGAAGGATGGAGAAGTTCTTGTCTGAGGTTCAGAAGATTCAGTCCCTCTATATAAAGTAAATCAAGTTGGATCCGAAAGGCCTCCTTTTTTCTCGGTGTTTGGGCATCGTGCCAATTAGGCTCATTTGCCTACTGAAAGAACCGGATAGACCTGCCGCAAGAATGTGCAATGTACAACAGCGGCATCACACATTTTCCTGGAATCAGAACAATCTGACACCGCGGGTAAGAATATTAATCGTGTGTGATACGGGATCACAACCTCCAGGTTGTAGGAGGAAGTGAGACGTGGAACGTACAGTATCCAAAGGTTTTCACAGAAATAGTGTCCACAGTGGCATCAGGAATTCGGAAAGGAAAAAGAAGGAGTTGCAATCTTTTCTTGGAGCAACTTTTTTTGTTAACCACTTCAGCCCTGGACCATTTGACTGGCCAAAGACCGGGCCCCTTTTTGCGATTCGGCGCTGAGCCACTTTAACTGACAATTGCGCGGCTCCCAAACGTCCTTTTTTTTCCCACAAATTCTTTTGGTGGTATTTGATCACCTCTGCGGTTTTTTTTGTTTTTTTTTTGCGCTATAAACAAAAATAGAGCGACAATTTTGAAAAAAAAAAATGCAATATTTTTAACTTTTTGCTATAATAAATATCCCCAAAAAATATAAGAAAAAAAAATACTTTTTTTTTTCCCCTCAATTTTTGATGCCTAGGGTGTCAGAAACCCATGCATCAGCCCTCTATAAGTGACGGTCAGTCACTGGACAGAAATCAGCCAGACTGGGGCCAATCATATGTCTTCTAATTACCCTCGCCCTGTGCAGACCCACCCAGGAGGAGCAGCAATAAAATGCCCGGGATGGATTTTCCAGTAAAATTGATATTGCTTATACGAGGAATCAGTGTTGCCAACCGACCAGATTGAAATTTACTGGCACGACACCCGAAATTTACTGGCGTAGACATGTTTTTACTGGCATTTCACAAAAGTTCCAAAATTACTTTTTTAGGTGCAAATTTCAGTATTTAGGCCACAAACAAGTACGCTGGGCAAATAGCAATGTGATTTAAGGTAAAAAAAACATATTTTTGTTATTTTCGATATAATAAGGGCAAATTATTTAGTCACATCACCCCCCTCTGCCACCAACACCCCCTACCTATACCCCCCTCTGTGGTGCCACAATCTCCCCCTGCCTCAAATCTCCCCCTGCCTCCAATCTCCCCCTGCCTCCAATCACTCCCTGCCTCCATCGTCCCCCTCTGCCACCAACTCCCCTTGCCTTCACCCACCTCAGCGGTGCCTTGATCTCTCCCTGCCTTCAATCTCCCTCTGCCTCCAATCTCCCCCTGCCTCCATCGTCCCCTGCCTCCATCCCCCACTGTGGTGCCACCAACAACCCCTGTCTCCATCCCCCACCCTCTGCGGTGCTGCCATCCCCCTCTGTGGTGCCTCCAATCACCTCCTGCCTCAAATCTCCCCCTTGCCTCCATTGCCCCCTTCTTCCATTCCCATCTGCGGTGCCACTGCAGCCACCATCACCCCCTGCCTCCAATCTCCCCCTGCCTCCAATCTCCCCCTGCCTCCAATTTCCCTGTGCCTCCAATCTCCCCCTGCCTCCAATCTCCCTCTAACTCCAATCTCCCCCTGCCTCCAATCACTCCCTGCCTCCATCATCCCCTGCCTCCATCCCCCTCTGCGACAAACTCCCCCTGCCTTTACCCACCTCTGCGGTGCCATGATCTCCCCCTGCCTCCAATCTCCCCCTGCCTCCAATCACCCCCTGCCTCCAATCTCCCCCTGCCTCCAATCTCCTCTGCCTCCAATCTCACTCTGCCTCCAATCTCCCCCTGCCTCCAATCTCCCCCTGCCTCCAATCCCCCCCTGCCTCCAATCTCCCTCTAACTCCAATCTCCCCCTGCCTCCAATCACTCCCTGCCTCCATCGTCCCCTGCCTCCATCCCCCTCTGCCACCAACTCCCCCTGCTTTCACCCACCTCTGCGGTGCCACGATCTCCCCCTGCCTCCAATCTCCCCCTGCCTCCAATCTCCCCCTGCCTCCAATCCCCCCCTGCCTCCAATCTCCCTCTAACTCCAATCTCCCCCTGCCTCCAATCACTCCCTGCCCCCATCGTCCCCTGCCTCCATCCCCCTCTGCCACCAACTCCCCCTGCTTTCACCCACCTCTGCGGTGCCACAATCTCCCCCTGCCTCCAATCTCCCCCTGCCTCCATCGTCCCATGCCTCCATTCCCCTCTGTGGTGCCACCAACAACCCCTGTCTCCATCCCCCACCCTCTGCGGTGCCACTATCCCCCTCTGCGGTGCCTCCAATCTCCCCCTGCCTCCAATCTTCATGCGCGGTTCCAAGCCGAACCGATCTCGGCTGATTTTACTGGCACATTCCCGCAACCACGGACATTTCCGAACGGGGGGCGAAAAAGTGCCAGTTTTTACGAACTGTCCGTAAAAATACGCACGATCGGCAACACTGCGAGGAATGTATACTTATATCAAAAACCGTCTACAGAAGAAGAGTACCGCAGATGTATCTTCCATCCACCACATTATTAATATTTTTATAGTTTTTTTTATTTTTTTACTTTTAACCACTTCCCGCCCAGTCAATGGCAAATTGACGTCCGGGAAGTGGTTCTGAAACCCTGACTGGACGTCTATTGACGTCCTCAGGATTTCAAAAATGTCGGTCTTTTTTTAGTTGTTGCGCGAAAAATAAAAATCGCAGAGGTGATCAAATACCACCAAAAGAAATCTCTATTTGTGTGAACAAAATTATAAAAATTTCATTTGGGTGCAGCGTAGCACGACTGCGCAATTGTCATTTAAAGTGCGACAGCGCTGAAAGCTGAAAATTGGCCTGGGCAGGAAGGTGTATAAGTGCCCCCCGGTATGGAAGTGGTTAAAAAAAAAAATGATATTCTTAATTCACAAAATCAATTGATTTCATAATTACATAGTTTTCCTAACTGATGGCACAAGACCAAAAGCCGGCTCGCGTGCGAGGGGTTAATTTTTTATTATCCATCATTCAGAGATAATGTATAGTTAGGAGCGACAATTAATTAATTCCAACAGATTCTGGATCTGTGCGGTTCTCTGCGGAGTGACGGATAACGACTTCACGTGACCCGAGAGATATCACACCCATCATAGGGAACAAAATACTCAGATCTTGGAATTTCTCGCACATAGTAATTAATGAATATTTACTATTTTGCATATCCGATCGAAGAAATATATCCTCGTGTTTTACCTATCCCTCTGCTATATCATTTTATACATCATCTCTTACAAGGCTTCCAAACTATTTGCAAATAATAGAAGTCATGTGTGCCGGTCTGCAGCTTTCCGGGTGTAGAATTTTTCTCTTCTTAAAGCGGGGGTTCCAACCACATTTATCATTTTTGTAAAGTATGTCCTTTCATCTGTCTGTATAGTTGCACACTATGGGCCAGATTCAGGTAGATGGGCGCATCTTTGCTCTGGAGTAACGCTTCTCATTTGCGTTACGCTGCAGAAATTTTAGGAGCAAGTGCTGTTATTCACGAAGCACTTGCTCCTAAAGTTGCGGCAGCGCATTGCAAATGAGCCGGCGGAATTCAAATTGGGCGGGTACGGGGCGTGTAGTATGCTAACTAAGCGCGATCCCGCCGCCAACGTACTGCGCATGCGTCGAGTGTCAAAACATCCCCGTGCGCATGCTCCAAAATCTGTGAATGAACGTCAATGACGTCACATTCCCATTCATGAACGTTTTACGCAAGCGACGTTTTTTTTTTTTTTTCCCGACGCGATGACGACGCCTATACCTAACATAGGATACTCCAACCCCATGTAGGTATATCTATGCGCCGCGTATCCCGTCCGGAAACGTCGTATCGTCATTGCGTCGCGCCGGAATTCGATCGTGAATTGCCGATTTCCGCTCATTAACATATTTTTTGAGCGTAAATCGGCGGGAACGCCCCCGGCGCCATTTTTAAGTTGAAGTAACGATGCAATGGCGAAACTCAGTTACGCTCATCGCATCGGAACTTCAACCCGGCGTTTCTTGTTTTCTGGTTACAGAAAACAGAAACGCCGGCTCAAAGTCACAGTTAGGCTGGCGGATCACTGGATCCGCCAGCCTAACTCTTCCTGAATCTGGCCCTATGGGCCAGATTCAGGTAGAGTTAGGCTGGCGGATCAATGGATCCGCCAGCCTAACTGTCACTTTAAGCCGGCGTTTTTGTTTTCTGTAACCAGAAAACAAGAAACGCCGGGTTGGAGTTCCGATGCGAGCAGCGTAAATGAATTTCGCCATTGCATCGTTACTTCAACTTAAAAGTGGCGCCGGGGGCGTTCCCGCCGATTTACGCTCAAAAAATATGTTAATGAGCGGGAATCGGCAATTCACGATCTTTTCGGGCGCGACGCAGTGACTTTACGACGTTTCCGGAAGCGATACGCGGCGTATAGATAAAGCAGCCCCCTAGTGGAGTATCCTATGTTAAGTATAGGCGTCGTCATCGCGTCGGAAAAAAAGCAAATCGCGTCGCTTGCGTAAAACGTCCATGAATGGGGATTTGACGTCATTGACGTTCACTGACAGAATTTGGAGCATGCGCACTGGGATGCATTGACACTCGACGCATGCGCAGTACGTTCGCCGCGGGATCGCGCTTAGTTTGAATACTACACGCCCCGTACCCACCCAATTTGAATTCCGCCGATGCGCTGCCGCAACTTTAGGAGCAAGTGCTTCATGAATAACAGTACTTGCTCCTAAAGTTTCGCCAGAGTAACGTAAATGAGAAGCGTTACTCCAGAGCAAAGATGCGCCCATCTACCTGAATCTGGCCCCTTGGGCCAGGATCACAAAGACTTACGCCAACGTATCTACAGATACGCCGTGTAACTACAAATATGCGCCGTTGTATCTGTGCACAGGACCCATATGAAGCCACCTGTGCCCATCATATGCAGCCAACTGTGCCCATCATATGCAGCCACCTGTGCCCATCATATGCAGCCAACTGTGCCCATCATATGCAGCCACCTGTGCCCATCATATGCAGCCACGGGAGGGGGGGTCTTTCCGAGTCTTTCCTAGCATTTCTGAGCGGCTCCGAATGGCGCCATTCAGCTCCGCTCTGCTCCAGTGCCCGCCCACCCCAGGCCAAATGCGGTACTACACACCGCTTTGGCTTGAATCTTGCTCATTTTGCGAGATAACACTCACAAACCGAGTTAGGATTTTTTTAAATACAGCGCTCGTATTGCGAAAACGCTTGTTAATCACATCAAATAATCCAATGATTTTGGGGGAAATAATATATCAATGAATAATATTAATATTAATAATATATATATATATTATTTTTTTTTTAACAAGAGAAATAATAATATAATTTAATCCTAAAAGATTAACATTCCAAATATAATAATATTAAAATATTTATTACAAATAATCAATGGGCATGATTGGTACAGGAAATTCTAACTAAATAAAACAGATCATCATAAAGACATAATTAACCAGATAAATTCATGACTTAATCATACAACAAATATAAAAAACAATACATAATATTGTTAAAAAAAAAATGGAATTCGTAGTTAGGAGAAATGGATCTTGGCACCCTTGATTGGACACTCTACGCGTTTCATGGCCACTCACCTGGAGTGAGATGCAAGATTATATGAAAAAGATGGGTGAATAAAATGTCTATTAGTATATAGTGTAAAAGAAAAAAAAATAATTGTGCATAGAGAACAAAATAAGCAGCCGACACGTCGCTAGACATGTGCCCCGTACACACGATCGGAATTTCCGACAGCAAATGTACGATGGGAGCCTTTGGTCGGACATTCCGACAGTGTGTAGGCTCCATCGGACATTTGCTGTCGCAATTTCCGGCAAACAAATGTGTGAGAGCTGGTTCTCAATTTTTCCGACAACAAAAGTTCCTGTCGGAAATTCCGATCGTGTGTCAACAATTCCGACGCACAAAAATCCTACGCATGCTCGGAATCAATTTGACGCATGCTAGGAATCATCGCTCTTAATTTTCCTCGGGCTCGTGTGAACCTTGACGGGTAAAATAGGCAAAACTGAATGTGAACAAAACCTACCAGATTGAAATTTACTGGCGCAGCCACGTTTTTACCGGCATTTCACAAAAGTTACTAAATTACATTTTTAGGTGCAAATTTTAGTATTTAGGCCACAAACAAGAAGCTGGGCAAATAGCAATGTGATGTGAGGGAGATATTAAAGGTAAAAAAACATTATTTTGTTATTTTTCGATATAATAAGGGCAAATTATTTAAATTATTTACCACCAACAGTCACATCACCCCCTGCCTTCACCCCCCTCAACCCCCACCCCCTGCCTTCCCCTCTACCACCAACACCCCCTGCCCACCAACACCCCCTGCCTTCACCCCCCTCAACCACCAACACCCCCTGCCTTCACCCCCCTCTACCACCAACACCCCCTGCCTTCACCCCCCTCAACCACCAACACCCCCTGCCTTCACCCCCCTTCAACACCCCCTCTACCACCAACACCCCCTGCCTTCACCCCCCTCTACCACCAACACCACCCCCCTCACCCCCCTCAACCACCAACACCCCCCTCACCCCCCCTCTACCACCAACACCCCCTGCCTTCACCCCCCTCTACCACCAACACCCCCTGCCTTCACCCCCCTCAACCACCAACACTCCCCTGCCTTCACCCCCCTCTGCCACCAACACCCCCTGCCTTCACCCCCCTCTACCACCAACACCCCCTGCCTTCACCCCCCTCAACCACCACAACACCCCCTGCCTTCACCCCCCTCTGCCACCCCCTGCCTTCACCCCCCTCTAACACCCCCTGCCTTCACCCCCCTCTACCACCAACACCCCCTGCCTTCACCCCCCTCAACCACCAACACCCCCTGCCTTCACCCCCCTCTACCACCAACACCCCCTGCCTTCACCCCCCTCTACCACCAACACCCCCTGCCTTCACCCCCCTCAACCACCAACACTCCCTGCCTTCACCCCCCTCTGCCACCAACACCCCCTGCCTTCACCCCCCTCTACCACCAACACCCCCTGCCTTCACCCCCCTCAACCACCAACACCCCCCTGCCTTCACCCCCCCTCTGCCACCAACACCCCCTGCCTTCACCCCCCCTACCACCAACACACCCCCTGCCTTCACCCCCCTCAACCACCAACACCCCTGCCTTCACCCCCCTCTACCCCCTGCCCACCAACACATCCCCTGCCTTCACCCCCCCACAACCACCAACACCCCCCTCAACCCCCCTCTGCCACCAACACCCCCCTGCCTTCACCCCCCTTACCACCAACACCCCCTGCCCCCTCTACCAACACCCCCTGCCACCAACACCCCCTGCCTTCACCCCCCTCTACCACCAACACCCCCTGCCTTCACCCCCCTCAACCACCAACACCCCCTGCCTTCACCCCCCTCTACACCACCAACACCCCCTGCCTTCACCCCCCCTCAACACCACCAACACCCCTGCCTTCACCCCCCTCTGCCACCAACACCCCCTGCCTTCACCCCCCTCTACACACCCCTGCCTTCACCCCCCTCTACCACCAACACCCCTGCCTTCACCCCCCTCAACCACCAACACCCCCTGCCTTCACCCCCCTCTACCACCAACACCCCCTGCCTTCACCCCCCTCAACCACCAACACCCCCTGCCTTCACCCCCCTCTACCAACAACACCCCCTGCCTTCACCCCCCTCTACCACCAACACCCCTGCCTTCACCCCCCTCAACCACCAACACTCCCTGCCTTCACCCCCCTCTCCCTGCCTTCACCCCCCTCTACCACCAACACCCCCTGCCTTCACCCCCCTCAACCACCAACACCCCCTGCCTTCACCTCCCTCCACCAACACCCCCTGCCTTCACCCCCCTCTACCACCAACACCCCCTGCCTCACCCCCCTCAACCACCAACACTCCCTGCCTTCACCCCCTCTGCCACCAACACCCCCTGCCTTCACCCCCTCTACCACCAACACCCCCTGCCTTCACCCCCCTCTACCACCAACACCCCCTGCCTTCACCCCCCTCAACCACCAACACCCCCTGCCTTCACCCCCCTCTACCACCAACACCCCCTGCCTTCACCCCCCTCAACCACCAACACTCCCTGCCTTCACCCCCCTCTGCCACCAACACCCCCTGCCTTCACCCCCCTCTACCACCAACACCCCCTGCCTTCACCCCCCTCAACCACCAACACTCCCTGCCTTCACCCCCCTCTGCCACCAACACCCCCTGCCTTCACCCCCCTCTACCACCAACACCCCCTGCCCTCACCCCCCTCAACCACCAACACCCCCTGCCTTCACCCCCCTCTGCCACAAACACCCCCTGCCTTCACTCCCCTCTAAGGAAAAGGATTTTAATATTTTAATAAAAATTCATTTAGCAGTATCACACTAGGTCGGTGCGCCCTCCATCTTTTTCTTTTTCCTTAGTCTTATGAATTCCCACGATTCTGAGGAGGGCTGCAAGACTCTGGAAGCTATTGTCTAAATGAACTCAACTCATAGCACATTTCAAAAAAATACCGGAGCGCAGGAGATTTTTGTTTTCGTTCACCCCCCTCTACCACCAACACCCCCTGCCTTCACCCCCCTCTACTACCAACACCCCCTGCCTTCACCTCCCTCTACTACCAACACCCCCTGCCTTCACCTCCCTCTACTACCAACACCCCTTGCCTTCACCTCCCTCTACTACCAACACCCCCTGCCTTCACCTCCCTCTACTACCAACACCCCCTGCCTTCACCTCCCTCTACTACCAACACCCCCTGCCTTCACCCCCCTCTACTACCAACACCCCCTGCCTTCACCCCCCTCTACCACCAACACCCCCTGCCTTCACCTCCCTCTACTACCAACACCCCCTGCCTTCACCTCCCTCTACTACCAACACCCCCTGCCTTCACCCCCCTCTACTACCAACACCCCCTGCCTTCACCCCCCTCTACCACCAACACCCCCTGCCTTCACCTCCCTCTACTACCAACACCCCCTGCCTTCACCCCCCTCTACTACCAACACACCCCTGCCTTCACCCCCCTCTACTACCAACACCCCCTGCCTTCACCCCCCTCTACCACCAACACCCCCTGCCTTCACCCCCATCAACCACCAACACCCCCTGCCTTCACCCCCCTCTACCACCAATACCCCCTGCCTTCACCTCCCTCTACTACCAACACCCCCTGCCTTCACCCCCCTCTACTACCAACACCCCCTGCCTTCACCTCCCTCTACTATCAACACCCCCTGCCTTCACCCCCCTCTACTACCAACACCCCCTGCCTTCACCCCCCTCTACTACCAACACCCCCTGCCTTCACCCCCCTCTACCACCAACACCCCCTGCCTTCACCCCCCTCAACCACCAACACCCCCTGCCTTCACCCCCCTCTACCACCAATACCCCATGCCTTCACCCCCCTCTACCACCAACACTCCATGCCTTCACCCCCCTCTACTACCAACACCCCCTGCCTTCACCCCCCTCTACCACCAACACCCCCTGCCTTCACCGCCCTCTGCAGGTGCCACAATCTCCCCCTGCCTCCAATCTCCCCCAGGCCCCCTGCGTCACCCCCAGCCTCCATCCCCCTCTGCGGTGCCACCAAAAACACCTGTCTCCATTCCCAACCCTCTGCGATGCCACCATCCCCCTCTGCGGTGCCACCAACACCCCCTGCCTCCAATCACCCCCTGCCTCCAATCACCCCCTGCCACTAACACCCCCTGCCTCCAATCTCCCACAGGCCCCCTGCCTCCAATCACCCCCTGTCTCCACCCCGTTCTGCGGTGCCACCAACAGCCCCTGTCTCCATCCCCCACCCTCTGCGGCGCCATAATCCACCTCTGCTGTGCCACCAACACCCTCTGCCTCCATTCACCCCCTGCCTTCAATCTCCCCCTGCCTCAATTGCCCCCTGCCTGCATCCCCCTCTGCAGTGCCACTGCAGCCTCCAATCACCATGCGCAGTTCCAAGCCGAACCGATCTCGGTTGGAGGCAGGGGAAATTTTTACTGGCACATTTCCGCAACCACAGACATTTACGAACGGGGGGGAATGCCCGTTTTTACGAACTTTCCGTAAAAATACAGACGGTTGGCAACACTGAACAAAACCAAAACATAAAAGTCCAAAGTGAATAATAAACATCTGTGGAAAGTCCATTAGAGTTCATAATAAAGTGAAAGGTCTTACTTGGATAATCCGGGGTGAATCCTGAAAACACGGTCAAAATGATAAAGCGTTGACATTTACCAGATTCGATGGGCACGCGTACCGTACAGCATGCGGGTCAGACCGGAATTCTTCAGGGAAGGACCTCAAACAGGAACTCCCACCACTGGGAAAACGGTAAGGAGGGCTCCATCCGAAGCTGAATGAGACAGGACTGTCAGATATCCATGATGGACTCCAAAACATGCGATGAATCACATCATATGGTGCGCATGGAAAACAAATGGGGGTTACACTCTGATAAAACACGCTGGTAAATTAATATGGAGTATAGGCATTAGTCTCTCTATTAGTATATGGCGCCCTCTAGGGGAAGGAAGTAACAGGAACGAACAACTGATCAATTACTTACCAGGCTAGAATACGATCTCCGCCGAACCTCGTTACATCTGCTGCCGCAAACTTTTCGAGAACCCTCAAATACTTCATCTCCTCTAACTTACCGTATATATTCTCGAGTATAAGCCGACCTGAATATAAGCCGAGGCACCTAATTTCACCACAAAAAAACTGGGAAAACCTATTGACTCGAGTATAAGCCTAGGGTGAGAATACAGCAGCTACTGTAAGTGGAAAACAGGGTCAACAATGCCCATCTGCAGGCCTCACTGTGCCCATTGCAACCTCACTGTCCCCAACCTTACTGTGCCCAACCTCACTTTGCCCATTGCAACCTCACTGTGCCAACCTCACTGTGCCCATTGTTACTGTGCCAATCCTTACTGTGCCAATCCTCATTGTGCCCATCCTCACTGTGCCAATCGTCCCTGTGCTCATCGTCACTGTGCCCATCCTCACTGTGCCCATTGTCACTGTGCCCATCCTCACTGTGCCCATCCTCACTGTGCCCATCCTCACTGTGCCCATTGTCACTGTGCCCATCCTCACTGTGCCCACCCTCACTGTGCCAATCGTCCCTGTGCTCATCGTCACTGTGCCCATTGTCACTGTGCCCATTGTCACTGTGCCCATCCTCACTGTGCCCATCCTCACTGTGCTCATCCTCACTGTGCCCATCCTCACTGCCGTCATCACTGTGCTTGTTGTCACTGTGCCCATCTGTGCTGTGCCCATCCTCACTGTGACCATCCTCACTGTGCCCGTCGTCACTGTACCTGAAATTGAGAGTCTGCGGGCGTCCATTCATTGTTTAATTTTGCGTTCTCTATGGGTGGGTGGGATTAAAATATAGGGGGAGGGGGATTGGTTGGGTGGCCCTGCATCCCTTTGGATTTTCGATCCCTCTGTTTCCGAGAAGTCTCGGAAGATAAAGAGAATGCGCCAGGGTATAGATAAAATTACTGGAAGCGTATGCCCAGGAGGGCGGACCTTTCTATGTACCCGTATATATGTTTTATTGTATGTTTTTATAAATGTACTTATGTGAATTTGAGAAGTTTTTGTATTTTTATAAATGTTGGTAAAGTATGTAAAAGTTTTTATGTGAAAAACATAAAAAAATTTAAAGACAAAACTCGCGGTCTCCTCCTGGTCCCTTCCGTGATAGGTGTTTCCCAGCTGACTCAGTTCCGCCAATCACGGAAGGGACAAGAGGGGACCGCGAGTTTTGAACGATGGACGCCCGCAGCCTCTCAATATTTCCAGGTACACAGACTCGAGGATGAGCCGAGGGGGGGGGGGCATTTTCAGCCCCCAAAAAAAGGGCTGAAAATCTCGGCTTATACTCGAGTATATACGGTACTTTTCTTTGGCCATATGGGACCGTATCCTAAAAAAGTCACAAGGGGCCTACAATTCAAGTGCTACAGAATGGGGGGCTTATACCATTTGAACCTCCCCCTCATTGATCACCAAACTTGATGAATGGCGTTTCATGAGACTATCTTAGTTTGTACGCACATACTGCCCACCATAGATGGGGTAAGTGCAACCAGGGCCTCCATCAGGAACTTTGGGGCCACTTGCACAGCTTCAGGCATGGGCCCCCTGGAGCAGAGAACCGGGAGGGGGGGGTGCTGCCGCCTGAAATAGAAAAAAAATATATATATATTTAAAAAAGCGGGGTAGCCATCCGGGGCCCTGGGGACCTCTGGGCCCTCTAATAAAAAGAAAAAGTAAACCTCTGGGCCCTTTAATAAAAAAGGGGGGTTGCCATCCGGGGCCCTGGGGACCTCTGGGCCCTCTAATAAAAAGAAAAAAGAAACCTCTGGGCCCTTTAATAAAAAAAAGGGGGGTTGCCATCCGGGGTCCTGGGGACCTCTGGGCCCTCTAATAAAAAGAAACCTCTGGGGCCTTTAATAAAAAAGTGGGGTTGCCATTCGGGGCCCTGGGGACCTCTGGGCCCTCTAATAAAAAGAAAAAAGAAACCTCTGGGCCCTTTAATAAAAAAAAGGGGGGTTGCCATCCGGGGTCCTGGGGACCTCTGGGCCCTCTAATAAAAAGAAACCTCTGGGCCCTTTAATAAAAAAGTGGGGTTGCCATTCGGGGCCCTGGGGACCTCTGGGCCCTCTAATAAAAAGAAAAAAGAAACCTCTGGGCCCCTTAATAAAAAATAGGGGGGTTGCCATCCGGGGGCCCTGGGGACATTTGGGCCCTCTAATAAAAATAAAAAATAAACCTCTGGGCCCTTTAATAAAAAAGTGGGGTTGCCATCCGGGGCCCTGGGGACCTCTGGGCCCTCTAATAAAAAGAAAAAGGAAACCTCTGGGCCCTTTAATAAAAAAAAGGGGGGTTGCCATCCAGGGTCCTGGGGACCTCTGGGCCCTCTAATAAAAAGAAACCTCTGGGCCCTTTAATAAAAAAGTGGGGTTGCCATCCGGGGCCCTGGGGACCTCTGGGCCCTCTAATAAAAAGAAAAAGTAAACCTCTGGGCCCTTTAATAAAAAAAGGGGGGTTGCCATCTGGGGCCCTGGGGACCTCTGGGCCCTCTAATAAAAAGAAAAAAGAAACCTCTGGACCCTTTAATAAAAAAAAAGGGGAGTTTCCATCCGGGGTCCTGGGGACCTCTGGGCCTTTTAATAAAAAAATAAAAAAATAGAAACAAAAATAGAAAAATAAACAAAAAAGGAGGGGGGGCCCACATGGGGCCCTGGGGACCTCTGAGCCCTTTAATAAAAAAAAATATATTTAAAAAAAAGGGCGGTTGCCATCCGGGGGCTCTGGGGACCTCTGGGCCTTTTAATAATAATAATAATAAAAATATATATATATAAAAATAAAAAAGGATATAATAATTTTTATTTTTTTAAATAAATAAAACAAGAGGGGTTGACCTCTGGACCCCTAAAAAAAAAAATATATATATATATATTTTTTTTTTTAAGGGGGTTGCCATCCGGGGCCCCTGGGGACCTCCAGGTGTACTGCCTATACCCCCCTGATGGCGGCCCTGAGTGCACGGGAACCGCCCGACCAACAAATAAAACTGCCATGTGCCACTAAAGTGTTCGGGTTCGGCTTGAAGAAGAGATGACAACCCTAGTCGCCTGCTGTCTGCCCAGCCCCAGTTCTGCTGCCATCTGCTGTTCCTGTTAGACACGTGCGGTTCGTTTTTTTTCCCCAATCTAAATTCTAAAACATTTTTTTGTTATTCAGAAATTCGGATGTATGCGAATTTCCGAATTACAATAGTAACGAATTTAACGGAGAGAAACAAACTTTCAAGTGGTCTTTTTTTTAATTTTTTTTTTTTTTTTTTTATCAAACTTAAATGGTTTTTATTTCAAATTCGAACTTCCAAAGAGAACCAAATAGAATAGAAAATAGACGAATAGAATGAAATAGAAATAGAATAAAATAGAAAATAAATGAAAAGAATTAAAAGCTTAATAAAAAGAATAAAAAAAAAAAAAGAATAGTATAAAATAGAAAGAATATACATATCTTCTGAAATCCGAATTTCAAATAGAATAAATTAGAATTTAATAAAAACAGAAAATATTAGCATAGAAAGTAAAAGAATAGAATAGAAAAAACTCCAGAATAGAATACATTTGACATTTAAATAGAAAATAATAAAATACAATTAATTAAAATGGAAAGATAGAATAGAAAGAATATAACCGATTCCCAAAATTCGAATTTTGAATAGAATGAATTAGATTTTTAATGGACTTTGATTTTCAATTCGAATAAATGAATTTGAATTAAATAAATGTTTTCTTTCTGCACTTGGCTAGTTCCACCTGTCTTTGGGTGACACACCTGTTACCTGCCGTGTGATTGCTCATTGGTTTTCTCAAAGTATGCACCAATAAGTTACATTTTTGGCATCCCCTGCACTAGGAATGCCACGCTGTACCCAAGTAAAATTTACATCCTTTTTTTCCCCCCACAAATAGAGCTTTCTCCAGTTTTAATTTGGTATAAATGCCATCTGGGGCCCTGGGGACCTCTGGGCTTCTTACAAAAAAAAAAAAATTATATATATATATATAATTAAAAAATATATTTAAGAATATGTTATAAATATATAATAAAAAAAATTAACAATAAGGAAAATATGTAAATATATTAATAATAAACTAGGAGGAGGGAGCTGTGGTGGCTCAACGTGATTGGCACTGCGCTGACAAGCCGTTCACCTCTGCAGCCAAGGGTTCGGATCCCGGTCTCGGCTACATGTGAATTGAGTTTGGTGGTCTCAGCCCGGCTCCCGGTGGGTGTGCTATGCAAGGTACGCCTGTGCTTAGTACGCCCACCCCCCCCCCCCCACAAAAACCACCACACTTGCACGCACACGAAATTGGTTTAACACGCACGCACTTTGGCCATGAGGTCTCCTAAAATAAAGAGAGGCGAAGGACCTACGGGGCTGGCTGGGTGGGCTAGACCCCCTCACTCCCTCATAAGGGGGAGTCCCTCTGCCCCGTTGGGGTCCAGTTGGGCCCCAGTCGGGCTCCCAAGTGGAGCAGGTAGAGCGGGGTGAGTGGGAGGCCCCCCCTCACACCCGCCATTGCCACCGGGGGCATGGAGAAGGATGGCGATTGCCTCCGGGGGGAGGGTTTGCCTACTCCCAACTCCTGCAGTCCGGCTCCTCTCTCTCGAGTTCACGCACAAAATACACTTTAAAAAAATAAAAATAAACTAGGAGGACTAATAAATGAAAAAAAATATATTAAAAAAGTAAAAAATAAATAAAATTAAATGAATATTAAAAAATAGCAAAATTAAGGCGTGCTTCCACCGTTACACCACTAGATGTCACTCGTGTACATGTACTCAGCTGTAGATAAAATGAAAAATTATACAAGATAAAATATACACAAAGTAGCAACAGTCTTACAATGAGCTACATTAGCTAAATAAGGCCACTAGGTGTCGGCAAGGTAGGTGTATTGTACACTGTGGGGGAGATATATGAAAACTGAAGCACACAGAATCTGGTGCAGTTCTTCCTGGTAACCAATCAGCTTCTAAATTTGTGGAGACACACTGGGCATAAACAAAGCAGAGCTCCGTCCTCTCCGTGGGGATGTGATGGATTTTGTTTCCCTGCAATTTACATCCCTTAGTGAAAGCAGAACGCACAGTACACATAAACACTGGCTACACACACTTTTAACCCTTTAATAGCCATAAACATTTAACTCCTTCCCAGCCAGTGTCACTAGTACAGTGACAGTGCATATGTCACTGGACCCCAAAGCGGCGTGTCCCCATGTTGATGGGGACAAGGGCCTCATCCCCACAACCCTTTTCCCGGTGTTTGTGGGGGTCTGTGGGCGGGGGGTTTATCAGAATCTGGAAGACCCCTTTAACAAAAGGGACCCCCAGATCCCAAAACACACAGACACAGTTGGGATAAGTCCTTCATTAAAAATAAATAAATAAATCAAATAAAATAAAAGATTCCAGCAGTAGTAATCCACTCTCGGGTTTTCCATTTCCCGCTGCATCAGAGGGGGGCGGCGTCACCCATGACGTCACTGGGAGAGCCCGGGTTTCCCCTTGCGTCAGAGGGGGGCGGGGTCACCCATCACGTCACTGGGAGAGCCCGGGTTTCCCCTTGCGTCAGAGGGGGACGGGGTCATGTGACGGGTGGCCCCATCCTTAGCTACATAAGACCTGTCAGGCTGCTGTAACATCATTCCCCGGTGTCTCCGGTGGAGACAGGATGCTGTTCCTCGTTGGACATCATCGCTGGACCCCGGAGAGGAGATCACCCATCGCAGGATACCACCTCTGGAATCTTTTTTCTATTTTAATTTTTTTTATTTTTAATAAAGGACTTTCCCAACTGTGTCTGTGTGTTTATTTTTTTGTTTTTTTTACACTTTCTTTGTGAAATGGTAGGGGTACCCCTTACCAATTTACATGGGGGGGCGGGATCTGGGGGTCCCCTTTGTTAAAGGGGTCTTCCAGATATTGATAAGTCCCCCTGCCCGCAGACCCCCACAACCACCGGGCAAGGGTTATGGGGATGAGGCCCTTGTCCCCATCAACAATCAACATCAACATTCCCCCCCCCCCCCCCGCTCTTTTCCTGCGGCCGGCCAGGTCAACGTGCTCGGATAAAGGGTCTGGTGTGGATTTTTGGGGGGAACTCCACGCCATTTTTTTTTAACTTGGCGCAGACTTCCCCTTAAAATCCACACCAGACCTGAAGGACCTGGTATAGATATTTGGGGGGAACCCCATGTCATTTTTTTATTTTATTTGGCGCAGGGGTCCCCTTAATATCCATACCAGACCTGAAGGACCTGGTATAGATATTTGGGGGGGAACCCCATGTCATTTTTTTATTTTATTTGGCGCAGGGGTCCCCTTAATATCCATACCAGACCTGAAGGACCTGGTATAGATATTTGGGGGGAACCCCATGTCTTTTTTTTATTTTATTTGGCGCAGGGGTCCCCTTAATATCCATACCAGACCTGAAGGGCCTGGCAATTGAATTTGGGGGGACCCCCACGCATTTTTTTTTTTTTATCAATGACTTTCAATGACTTTTCTCTGTATTGCCGGGACCCGACAATTCATGAATAGCCTTTAGACATGTAATTTTGTGCAGGGACAGTTCTAAGCACGGGAATCAAGCGCTACTTTACAGGCATACTATAGACCCCCCCCCCCCCCCAAGGTATGAAATTTAAAGGAATATTCCACTTTGATTGTTTAACTTTAAGCATTATTAAAATCACTGCTCTTGAAAGAAAACGGACATTTTTTAAACTTTTTTTTGCATTGATACATGTCCCCTGGGGCAGGACCCGGGTCCCCAAACACTTTTTAGGACAATAACTTGCATATTAGCCTTTAAAATGAGCACTTTAGATTTCTCCCATAGACTTTTACAGGGTGTTCTGCGGCTTTTCGAATTAGCCGCGAACACCCCAAATTGTTCGCTGTTTGGCGAACTCGAAGCTCATTCCTACTATTTACTATTTTTGTTATTGTGTTAAAGCTTTCCGCTCGTGGTCGAAGAACTCTCATTAACCCGAATCATATCTGAGAGATATTAAATCTTGAATATAATAATCAGGTCACCAATCCCATTCCAATGGCAGACAAGGAGGATCTGATTCCTGGAGAGAGGGTGAGTGTTGCAGCCGTGACTATCCCGGTGTACAGAGGGTGATGCAACAGATATACTGTATATCTTTTTAGGAACAGGAGTGACGTCTCCAGGGGAATTTTAATCTGGACGGCTATAAATCTCAACCAAGCTGTCATGTCGTTAGCTAAACAAATAAATCACAATAACCGCACTAACCACAAAGATTAAAGAAATCCAATTAATCCGCTAAGGACAAGCGTACGTAATCCTTTTACTGATAATCCGCGGTGTATACCCATCCATGACAGATCTCAGCAAACCATTTAGTAATGAATTATGATACTCTGTGGGTTGATTTACTAAAGGCAAATAGACTTTGTAGGGGAATTTGCACCCGGGGCTAAGGTTGCTTTATCACTGGGGCGGCGGGTCCGCTAGCGGTAAAGTGCTGCTTGTTTTACCACTGTTTAAGCGGCGCGTTTAACCCCCTGCTAGCAGCCGAAAAACGGGTTAAAAACTCCCGAGTTGTGGCGCTTCCGAATCGCTTTTCAGCGCTTTTCATTTGTAAATAACTTTTCAATGCTTTGTACCCCTGCTGACAGTCAGGGATGGACTGGCCATTGGGACTACAGGGAGGTTCCCGGTGGGCCGATGGCTCAGTGGGCCGGCTTCAGTGACAGCGGACTGCCGCCCCTCAGCTCCTCTGTTTCTCCCTCACCGCAGCGCTCACCTCCTCTCCCTCACCGCAGCGCTCTCCTGGGGGGAACAGAGAAGCAGGGGGGTGACAGAGGAGCATGAGGGAGGGGGACAGGCAGCTGACTCAACAGCTATGGCCTGGGAGTTTCTCAATTCTGCCTAATCTTGTCCCATGGGGGGGGGCACCAAACTGATTCTTTGCCCCGGGTGAAATAATGTCTAGCTTCCCCACTGGTACTACCTATAAGAGTACTAGTACCAGCCGTTCCACTCTAATAAAGTAGAACAGCTAGTGGCTAGTGAAGGGGGAGAGGGGGCTTGGGTGGCCTGGGGGGGGGGGTGGGAGTTGTCCGGCTGCCATGGGAGAGACCTGTCAAAGTGGGCCAGTCTGGATGAAGTCTAGAGCCAAATTTTTGTTCCAGTCCAGCCCTGCTGACAGTTGTAAACAAAACAGTCGCAGTATGTACATTTGAACCTCGGATTACGAGCATAATGCGTTCCAGAAGAATGCTTGCAATCCAAAGCACTCGCATATCAAAGAGAGTTTTTTTTCAATTGAAGTCGATGGAAACAAAAATAATTTGTTCCGCATTCACTTCAATGGTATGCAATACCGAATGCGTCCACAGGTGGGTAGCCAGAGAGGACGGAAACGGACGAAAAGGCCCAAGGACACTTTGGCTCAGCTCCTGCGGCCAAATTAGGTACTGCAGGCCAATGTTCGGCTTTTCTCAGCTCATGCTCCCCCGTATCTCAGGCCAAATGAGGTACTGCAGGCAAATGTTCGGCTTTTCTCGGCTCCTGCCCCCCCCCCCCTTCCATATCTCAGGCCAAATGAGGTACTGCAGGCAAATGTTCGGCTTTTCTCAGCTCCTGCCCCCCCCCCCCCTTCCGTATCTCAGGCCAAATGAGGCACTGCAGGCCAATATTCGGCTTTTCTCAGCTCCTGCGCCCCTGTACCTCAGGCCAAATGAGTCATTTGGCAGCCAAATCCTCCGGGGCTGAAGTGGTTAAAGTTTTACTTT
This sequence comes from Rana kukunoris, assembly GCA_029574335.1. Classification (NCBI taxonomy): domain Eukaryota; kingdom Metazoa; phylum Chordata; class Amphibia; order Anura; family Ranidae; genus Rana; species Rana kukunoris. The sequence continues at coordinate 21,087,540 of CM056055.1, read as the reverse complement.
TCATTGAATGGATCACAAAATTACTCTTTCAAGGAAAAAAATGAAAATGCTTTATATTTACTTAATACATCATTTATTATAATAAATATTACAATACATTATACCGTAGGATGTGATATTATGTGATATTATATTATATAAATAGGATTTATTACATTTTCACAATTCCTCATTATTTTTATTATGTTTTTAAGTGCTAATTTTTAATTTCTAAACTGAAAAAGTTTGGGGGCCTCCCTTTTTAGGGGTTGGTTCCACCCAAAATTTTTATATGGCCAAGAATACAGCAGGAGGAATTATGTCGCATACACACGGTCAGAATTTCCGACAAGAAAAGTCCAATGTGAGCTTTTGGTGTGTAGGCCCCATCGGAAATTTTTCTGTCGGAATTTCCACCAAGAAAAATTTAAGAGCTGGTTCTCAATTTTTCCGACAATAAAATTCTACCCCATATCGAGATATTGTTTGGGAACAGACAAGACTTAGGTTTGTAGCGATTATTTCCTTGAAGGAGATCGTTCCTCATCGGCTCTTATTTTTTTTTCTTCTAAGAACTTGGTGATTCCAGCTCTGATGTCACCATCCTCCAAATTTGAATTGATCCATATTTCAAGCCATTGGCAGTTGGTTACTTGCTCTAATCTTTCATGTTCAAGCACTAATTTGACTTTTTTTGTGTCATTTGTTCGTAGATGGACCTTGTCTGTTGGAAGGTAAATTACATGAAATATGCCAATCTTTTGGTCATATGGCAAGAAGCTCAGTTGGAGAGGAGCTATGCAAGATTATGGAGGAGAGACGGGATCGGGAAAGGGAGAAGAAGAACATGGTGGATGGATGACATTAAGGAGAACATGGTGAATGAATAACATAAAGGAAAACATGGTGGATGGATGACTTGACAGAGAAAATAATGGATGGAGGACATAAAGGAGAAACATGGTAGATGGAAAACATGGTGGATGGATGACAAAAAGGAGAACATGGTGGATGGATGACTTGACAGAGAGCATGGTTGATGGATGACATAAAAGAGAACATGTTGGCTTAATTACTTGAAGGAGAACAAGGTAAATGAATGACTTAAAGGAAAACATGGTAGATGGATGACTGGATGACTTGATAAAGAACATAGTAGATAGATAACATAAAGGAGAACAAGGTGGATGGATGAATTGAAATAAACATGTTAGATAAATGACTTGAAGGAGAACATGGTGGATGTATGAATTGAAAGAGAACATGAAGGATGGATGAATTGAAAGAGAACATGAAGGATGGATGAATTGAAAGAGAACATGAAGGATGTATGAATTGAAAGAGAACATGATGGATGGATGAATTGAAAGAGAACATGAAGGATGGATGAATTGAAAGAGAACATGAAGGATGTATGAATTGAAAGAGAACATGGTGGATGTATGAATTGAAAGAGAACATGGTGGATGTATGAATTGAAAGAGAACATGGTGGATGTATGAATTGAAAGAGAACATGGTGGATGTATGAATTGAAAGAGAACATGGTGGATGTATGAATTGAAAGAGAACATGATGGATGTATGAATTGAAAGAGAACATGAAGGATGTATGAATTGAAAGAGAACATGGTGGATGCATGAATTTAAAGAGAACATGGTGGATGTATGAATTGAAAAAGAACATGGTGGATGTATGAATTGAAAGAGAACATGATGGATGTATGAATTGAAAGAGAACATGAAGGATGTATGAATTGAAAGAGAACATGGTGGATGTATGAATTGAAAGAGAACATGAAGGATGTATGAATTTAAAGAGAACATGGTGGATGTATGAATTGAAAGAGAACATGAAGGATGGATGAATTGAAAGAGAACATGGTGGATGCATGAATTTAAAGAGAACATGGTGGATGTATGAATTGAAAAAGAACATGGTGGATGTATGAATTGAAAGAGAACATGAAGGATGTATGAATTTAAAGAGAACATGAAGGATGTATGAATTGAAAGAGAACATGGTGGATGTATGAATTGAAAGAGAACATGAAGGATGGATGAATTGAAAGAGAACATGAAGGATGTATGAATTGAAAGAGAACATGGTGGATGCATGAATTTAAAGAGAACATGGTGGATGTATGAATTGAAAAAGAACATGGTGGATGTATGAATTGAAAGAGAACATGAAGGATGTATGAATTTAAAGAGAACATGAAGGATGTATGAATTGAAAGAGAACATGAAGGATGTATGAATTTAAAGAGAACATGGTGGATGTATGAATTGAAAGAGAACATGGTGGATGCATGAATTGAAAGAGAACATGGTGGATGCATGAATTGAAAGAGAACATGGTGGATGCATGAATTGAAAGAGAACATGAAGGATGGATGAATTGAAAGAGAACATGGTGGATGTACGAATTAAAAGAGAACATGGTGGATGTATGAATTGAAAGAGAACATGGTGGATGCATGAATTGAAAGAGAACATGAAGGATGGATGAATTGAAAGAGAACATGGTGGATGCATGAATTGAAAGAGAACATGAAGGATGGATGAATTGAAAGAGAACATGGTGGATGTATGAATTGAAAGAGAACATGGTGGATGTACGAATTAAAAGAGAACATGGTGGATGTATGAATTGAAAGAGAACATGGTGGATGCATGAATTCAAAGAGAACATGATGGATGTATGATTTGAAAGAGAACATGGTAGATGTATGATATAAAGCAGGGGTGTCAAACTGGCGGCCCTCCAGCTGTAGCAAAACTACAAGTCCCATGAGGCATTGCAAGGCTAACAGTTACAAGCATGACTCCCACAGGCAGAGGCATGATGGGACTTGTAGTTTCGGAACAGCTGGAGGGCCGCCAGTTTGACACCTCTGATATAAAGGGAAACATGGTGGATGGATGACATAAAGGGAAACATGGTGTATGGATGATATCTAGGAAGTGGCAGGCAGTCGTGGCGTAAAGCAAAACATCACCGTGGCAAACGACAATGCCAAATAGAATTCGGTTGTGGAAGCAAGGAGGGGCTGGGTTTGGTCACCAAACATTCCAAGCGGTCATGGTAGTTTTTATCGATAATATCTTTTTTTTTTTATTACTGCTTTTAGGCCTTGTACACAAAGTGTTCAGCTTGTATAAGAGCGGAGTGTACATCAAGTTTTTACAAAGCATTTGGAAAGCTTTCCGCAAGGTTTAAGCTGATTTCTTGAAACTTTTAAAGCACCATAAAAAATGCCAAAAATACCCCCAAATTATTAATAGGTGACGCTTTAAAGCCTGTACAGCTCGTTAACTTATGGTTCACCATCAAATGGGGAACTAGAATATTTTTTCCCACCATGCACAGTGATACCCAATATGTGTTGCACCTACTGCATATGTTGTTTACATACATGTGCTAGTTCTATCTGCATATGTATGTGTGTGTGTGTGTGTGTGCAGGGCAATTAAAGTGTTTTTCATTTTTTCAAATTATTTATTTGTTATACTTTTTTTCATTTAACTTTATTACTAATATATGGAGACTAAAAGTGTAATGCAATTAATGCAGGGTGACAGGTACTCTTAATGGGGACATTAGGGGTCTATTAGACCCCTAATGTCTCTCCTGCTCTCTGCTCCAGCTGATTGGGCACAGACTGTATTCATTCTGTTGTTTACCTCCCTGCACTGGGGATTTAGACAGCTCTGAACCCAGAAGTGCTCAGAGCTGAGCACTTCTGGGTTCACACACTGCAAAGGACACTGGGGAATTAGAAATGTCCTACTCACAATACTAACAACCTTTATTGAGGTCCTGGGTTTCCAGGAAGAGTAGAAGAGGGGCAAAATCACAAAGGGGATGCCTAATCTCTCTCCTGCTCTCTGCTTCAGCTGATTGGGAAGAGACTGTATTCAATCTCTTGTTTACCTTCCTGCACCTTTTAGATTTAGAGAGCTCTGAACCCAGAAGTGCTCAGAGCAGAGCACTTCTGGGTTCACACTAAGGTGAAGGACACTGTGGAATATAAATTTCCTACTCACAATACTTACAACATTTATCGAGGTCCTAGGCTCCCAGGAAGAGTGGGAGAGGGGCAAAATCACAAAGGGGAAGTGGAATCTATCGAAAGAGCTTGTTTTGACCATTTTATAACATATGGGATATGTCCAAGGCCCTGAACTGGTAAAGTGGAAAATAATTGGAAGAGAAGAAAACTATCTTGAGACTAATCCTGAAATCCCTTTACCACGTCCCAAATTGTTTGGATAAAATGGAGGGAGTGCCCCAGGGATAGTGCGGGCAAGGGACCCCTGGGCACTCCCTCCATTTTCTCTCAACTGTTAGGCCTCGTACACACGAGGGGATATGTCCGCTGAAAACGGTCCGATGGACCGTTTCAGCAGACATCTCCGCTCGTGTGTATGGGCTAGCAGACAGATTTCTCCACCCGACAGATTTCAAAGCATGCTTTGAAATCTATCCGGTGGGAATCTGTCCGCCCGACATGTCTGCTGGTTAGTACACTTACCAGCAGACATGTCGTCCCCCACCGCCGCCGCGCCGCCGCCGAATGGATTCGGCGAATGCGCGGAAGTGTTTTACTTCCTGGTGCGGTGACGTAGCGGTGACGTGCCGGCGTCAACGTCACCGCCGCGTCACCGCGCCGTCCGGCGGCGGGGAATTTGATCCGATGGTGTGTACACGCCATCGGATCAAACTCCCGATCGGACATATCCGATGGAAATGGTCCGCGGACCGTTTTCATCGGATATGTCCGATGGTGTGTACGAGGCGTTAAAGTGGGCCTTTTTGGTAAGTTTACCAGTCTCCTGCATGAATAATTCATTACATTTTTCAAAGCACTGATACAAAATAGATTTTTCAGAAAAGCTCCGTTAATAAAAAGCCATCGATGAGCTCCAGTCCAGGTCGTCCTCCTGGGCTGGATGAAGACTCTGGATGGTGGCTGAACAAAGATGGTGCCTGTAATGGAAGGGCCCGTGGGACCCAGAAGCTCCCCGATGCCTCTTATGTGTAGATCACCCTGTGTCTCTAATAGGGGCACAGGGTAAACGAGAACCCCACTATGGTCTGGGCTAGTCAGATTTAATTGTATATATATATATATATATATATATATATATATATATATATTGTGTGTTGGCTGTAGTGTACTATAAAGCTTGCAGTGGTAATTAAGTCTGCTACTGTGATGTAAATGAATCTAGGATGGTCTAAGGATCTTTCATTGTGTTGTGCTAATTGACCCTGTATTGTGTGAAGGTCTATTGATGATAATTGTGTATTGCAAGTTAACAGACAGTCTAAAGGTCATGTGTCAGAGACATCAGCTGTAGTTAATTAGGCTCATGTAAATTAGGTCAAAGCCGGATTATTGATGTCTACCAAAAAGATGTGTATTGGAGCTCATTGTGTGATGATGTGGGTGGAGTTGGGTCATTGTTTATTTTGGTTACTAACCGTATATGAGAGCCTGATTTTCTCATTAAAGAGTCTATTCGTTTGAACCTCAAACAGAGCTGTGTGTCCCGTTACTGGGGGAATTTGTATGGGTCGTGTTCGCCGGATTGTGGACGGTTGGTAGCTGTCTTGGTTTCGGGATGGAATATCTTAAACGCCGTTAACCCCTGTCCCATTTAGGGTTCCGTTACAGTGCCCAACATGAAAACACATATCTCTGAGGACAGGTCCACTTTAGCATGAAAAATATATCTGATGACAGGTCCACTTTCATGGGATCTTGTACAAGCCTCAGCGTTTTGTGTGCAAGCCTAAGTTTTCTGCTTTTTTTTGTATGTTTTTTGGTCATCCTGTGTTATCCTTCTTGTTGCTGCCATTTTAATTGTTGGCAGCCGGCGGTGGGTTGAGCTTGGAGATGATCACACATTTGTTGTCCAGCATGTGTCTCGGCAGTGTCCGGTCCATGTACTCTCCGTTGTGCTCCAGAGCGCACAGGAACCGTTGCTTCTCTTCAGCTTTCTGTTTCTCCGCTTCATCTGTTAGCAGAATATTCTCCACGTCCGACAGCATTTCGTACGCGCGCCGACTGTTCTCCAAACACATGCAGGTGCACTTCGCTGCGTAAAAAAGGAAGATGACCAAAAGGGTAATAGCCAACATTCCAGTGGTCTGCAGATGAGATAAAAAAAAAAAGACCAGAAAGGGTTAAAGGTCTGCTCTGTATACGGAGGAAAAATTCTGTACAGTACTGGGCTATATGGCATGTGTCACTGCTCCGCCTCCTGTCTTCTCCCTGGACAAATAGTAAACAACAGCGCACTGGCGGTGCCCACCGATAGCTTTCTGCCTCCCATGATCCCACCCAGTGGCGGTGCGTCCATAGTGGACGCAGGACCGCTGCCCCCTCTCTTCTGCACCCATCAATCTCCAATAGATAGATTCATGAATTGGTCCATGGAACCATAGAGTTCCTCCAGAGGTTGGATCCAGATACAGGGCAGGAAGCCTCAGGACAGGTAGGAGAAACCAAATATTTCCAATGGCTCCCTAGCCATGCTCAACCAGCGTTCCATAAAATCCTAGGGTTCTTCCAGAGGTTGATAAGGGTTCCTTGAGCAATTCCTGCCTCTCAGATAAGTTCCCACTGACACCAACCATCTTTTTAGCTAACTGTAAGGTGGTAGTTCTTCCAATCACCACCAATGTAAGGGACATTCTTCTCACTGATCACCAATGTAAGGGACATTCTTCTCACTGATCACCAATGTAAGGGACATTCTTCCCACTGATCACCAATGTAAGGGACATTCTTCTCACTGATCACCAATGTAAGGGACATTCTTCCCACTGATCACCAATGTAAGGAACATTCTTCCCACTGATCACCAATGTAAGGGACATTCTTCTCACTGATCACCAATGTAAGGGACATTCTTCTCACTGATCACCAATGTAAGGAACATTCTTCCCACTGATCACCAATGTAAGGGACATTCTTCCCACTGATCACCAATGTAAGGGACATTCTTCCCACTGATCACCAATGTAAGGGACATTCTTCCCACTGATCACCAATGTAAGGAACATTCTTCTCACTGATCACCAATGTAAGGGACGTTCTTCTCACTGATCACCAATGTAAGGGACATTCTTCCCACTGATCACCAATGTAAGGAACATTCTTCCCACTGATCACCAATGTAAGAGACATTCTTCTCACTGATCACCAATGTAAGGAACATTCTTCCCACTGATCACCAATGTAAGGGACATTCTTCCCACTGATCACCAATGTAAGGGACATTCTTCTCACTGATCACCAATGTAAGGGACATTCTTCTCACTGATCACCAATGTAAGGGACATTCTTCTCACTGATCACCAATGTAAGGGACATTCTTCCCACTGATCACCAATGTAAGGGACATTCTTCTCACTGATCACCAATGTAAGGAACATTCTTCCCACCGACCACCAATGTAAGGGACATTCTTCCCACTGATCACCAATGTAAGGGACATTCTTCCCACTGATCACCAATGTAAGGAACATTCTTCTCACTGATCACCAATGTAAGGGACATTCTTCTCACTGATCACCAATGTAAGGGACATTCTTCCCCTTTATTACCAATGTAAGGGACATTCTTCTCACTGATCACCAATGTAAGGGACATTCTTCCCACTGATCACCAATGTAAGGGACATTCTTCTCACTGATCACCAATGTAAGGGACATTCTTCCCACTGATCACCAATGTAAGGGACATTCTTCCCACTGATCACCAATGTAAGGGACATTCTTCTCACTGATCACCAATGTAAGGGACATTCTTCCCACTGATCACCAATGTAAGGGACATTCTTCTCACTGATCACCAATGTAAGGGACATTCTTCCCACTGATCACCAATGTAAGGGACATTCTTCTCACTGATCACCAATGTAAGGGACATTCTTCTCACTGATCACCAATGTAAGGGACATTCTTCTCACTGATCACCAATGTAAGGGACATTCTTCTCACTGATCACCAATGTAAGGGACATTCTTCTCACTGATCACCAATGTAAGGGACATTCTTCTCACTGATCACCAATGTAAGGGACATTCTTCCCACTGATCACCAATGGTAAAGTTGGTTGAACTGGATGGACAGGTGTCTTTTTTTAACCAAATTAACTATGTAACTATAAAGACAAGTTATTTGGCATCACAGGGGAAAGGGAGTTACCACTCCAGGTGGGGATACTTAGCAATCAATGTCTTCTCAGGAGACCAAGGGTGCCGGCAATGCACGAAGCAAGTGGTAGAGAAATTGAATGGCCAGCCGCACAAAAACCTTTGATGGTTGTCTTTATTGTAAAACGAATTAAAAATAGCACTACAAAACACAGCAAAAAATTTAGGATAGCAGGCGACGCGTTTCACACTAGTTAGTGCTTAAACATGGCTGCCAACGCATCGGCTGCTATCCCCATTTTTTTGCTGTGTTTTGTAGTGCTATTTTTAATTTGTTTTACAATAATGACAACCATCAAAGGTTTTTTGGAATGCGGCTGTCCATTCAATTTCTCGACCCCTTATTTGGCATCACACATGTTAATGTTATGATAATTATTGATCCATTTCTGGAACTATTGGTTCTTGTGGGCAAATATTATCGGAATTTGGATGCCAAGCAACAGCCAAGACCGTCACTCTTCCTTTCAGGTCCTTATCTCTTCAGTGGACGTAGTTATGAAGTTTTGAAGATTATTATCAAAGTCTTACCTGGGCTAATTAGGTGATATGAATGTTAAAATGGAATTACGGAGTATTATGACAGAAGAACCTGCGCAATATTATTATGACTAATTATAGTATTACGTGATTATAGATGTGTTTAGGTCTTAAGAAACAGATATGCGAATTGTGTAATCATCTCAATCAATCAAAACAAGATATAAAATGTGTTCAATTTCGCGGTAGAAACACTTTTGCCAAAACTTTTTGAGGTATTTAGTAAATGTGTAAAATCTACACAGCTGTGGTTCTATGAGGGGAAATAATATTCATCGTTACTCATGTTTTATTGTAAATTTTTGCGCAATTTTATGGTTTTGTATGGTATGTTATTAAAAATCACGTTTTAACGTTTTAACAATATAATTTTTTGTGGTTGACGGTGTGAGACCTTTGAAGTCCTGATTTGTGTAACTGACACAATAGGGCCAGATTCAGAAAGACTTACGACGGGCGTATCAGTAGATACGCCGTCGTAAGTCCGAATCCGCGCCGTCGCGAAACTGAGATACCCTTAAATGTTGCTAAGATACGACCGGCGTAAGTCTCCTACGCCGTCGTATCTTCGCTGCCTATTTACGCTGGCCGCTAGGGGCGTGTACGCTGATTTCGAAAAGAATATGCCTAGAATATGTAAATTAGCGAGATACGCCTATTCACGAACGTACGCCCGGCCGCCGCAGCAAAGATACGCCATTTGACGCCGATGACACTCATTTCCCAGAAGTCTCTGGGCATTACTGTGCCTAAAAATCCCAGCATGCACCTCTCTTGGAAATGGGGTCATGTGGGCGGTGGCGGCGGGGCTGGCCTGTTAACGATCCCGGTTGCTCCTGAAGTCCCGCCTTCGCCCCAATCACAGGGTGCAGGAGACTGAACATGGGCAGAGGCAGGACTCCAGGATCTACCGTAACCGTAGACAGGCCAGCCCCACCACCGCACATGACCCCATACACCCAATCACAGGGTGCAGGAGACTGAACATGGGCAGAGGCAGGACTCCAGGATCTACCATAACCGTAGACAGGCCAGCCCCACCGCCGCACATGACCCCATACACCCAATCACAGGGTGCAGGAGACTGAACATGGGCAGAGGTGGGACTCCAGGATCTACCGTAATCGTAGACAGGCCAGCCCCACCGCCGCACATGACCCCATACACCCAATCACAGGGTGCAGGAGACTAAACATGGGCAGAGGCAGGACTCCAGGATCTACCGTAATCGTAGACAGGCCAGCCCCACCGCCGCACATGACCCCATACACCCAATCACAGGGTGCAGGAGACTGAACATGGGCAGAGGTGGGACTCCAGAATCTACCGCGATCGTGGACAGGTCAGGCCCGCCTCCGCACATGACCCCATTTCCGAGAGAGGTGCATCCTGGGATTTTTAGGCACAGTAATGCCCAGAGACTCGTGGTAAAAGGGGGCAATGGGGTCTTAGGAGGTATGACCCCATACGCCCAATCACAGGGAGCCTGAGATTGAACATGGCGGCATAGCGCAGGGACACAGGAAAGTACATTTAGGAGGAGGCAGCCACTGTAAAACATACTGCCGGGTGCCCGGCTAAATGTTGCGCCCGGTGCCTCGCCCCTCCCCCCCCACGCTACGCCACTGGGCACAGCACATAAAGTGACCCTCGCTATTTGGGTTTTAAACTTTCTTCATCAGGTTTTAGGTATGAATTACATCTTCTGGTGCATTGAATGACGCCCTTACCTGAAATATGAATAAGTAGTAGTCATGGTCCAGGTGATAGTGAGAGGCCGCATAGACGAAGCAGGACATGTACCGACCGTCTGCGAGCGCTATCAGGAGCCAAATCATTGGAGCTTTTCCGAGCTCCAGGAAAACGTAGAAAGAAGCCCAACTGCCAGACCAACACGGGCAGCATTCCTTCTTCTTGTTGAATCCAGGAAAATAGTACAATCCCAGGTAGATGAAGATGATGGCGGGACACAGGTAGAACGAGAGGCTGTAGAAGCATATGAGGACCGGGCTGTAACTATCTTTTGCTGGACATACAAAGTTGGAGTCTAAAATAGCTTGTATTCCAATAAGAGAGAAGGTCAGTAAGAACGTGGTCACAAATTTGGAACCGAAGGAGATGTATGATCCGAACGCGCCAGATATGGCCATTTTGCCCTGGTGGTTAGTATTGACTTGGACTTGGAAAGGAGCGCCGGGTCTCTCTGTAAGTCTAAAGACTAGAAATTAATTCTTGCCAGAGGAGAAGGATGGGGAAGCTCTTGTTTGAGGTTTAGAAGGTTCAGTCCCTCTATATAAAGGAGATGAAGTCGGATCGGAAAGGCCTCCTTTTTCAGTCTTTGAACATCGTGCCAATTAAGCTCATTTGCCTACTGGAGGAACCGGATAGACTTGCCACAAGAATGTGCAATGTACAACAACGGCATCACAAATTTTCTTGGAATCAGAAAAATCTCACACTGCTAGTATGGATATAAATCATTATTGATACGGGGTCATAACCTCCGGGCTGGAGGAGGAGGCGACACGCAGACCACATCCGCATCAATAGGGGCATCAATAGGGGCATCAGGTATTCAGTAAAGCAAACAAAGGGAATTAGCGGTGCTTGCCATCTGCTCTTTGAGTAACTGTTCAAAATCATATTTGGGTTGCTTTGGGTCATATAACCAACATTTTTGGGGGGGCGCAAATTCTGGAAAAAAAAACACCCATCAATTGCAGCCTCACCGTGCCCATCAGAGGCAGCAACTGTACCAAACCCATCAAACGCAGCCACTTTGCCCATCAAACGTTGCCACTGTGCCCCCCTGGCAGCGGGTGACAGCGGTGAGCGGTGTCTGGTGTCCTCCATTTCTTCCCCAACCCAATGCCTCCCCTGCTATAATTGGACGCCTGATAGGCATCCAATCAGGCGTGTCTGCAAAAAGCCTCCACAGTAAAGAGTACAATCAGGGCCGATCCTAGGGTCACAGGCACCTGGGTGCAGAAATATTTCTGGCGCCCCCACATGGGCGTGGTCATATTACTAACTCCTCCCCTTTACACATTTTTCTATGGCAATGACTCAACCACAGAGACGCTCCCCCACGAAGTCTTCATTACCCTGGGATCCTTACATGATTTCTTAATAAACAATAAACACAATACAGGAAGGGGGGACTCTCTGATGGACACAGAGAGGGCTTCTGTTAGAAAGACCCCTAGACATACTACAGACATGATACAAGAGATGGTCACAGACTGCAGACATGATACAGGAGAGGGTTAGAGACTGCATGCATGATACAAGAGATGGTCACAGACTGCAGACATGATACAGGTGAGGGTTAGAGACTGCATGCATGATACAAGAGATGGTTAGAGACTGCAGACATGATACAGGAGATGGTCAGAGACTGCAGACATGATACAAGAGATGGTTAGAGACTGCAGACATGATACAGGAGATGGTTAGAGACTGCAGACATGATACAGGAGATGGTCAGAGACTGCAGACAGGGCCACCATCAGGAATTATGGGGCCCCTTACACAGCTTCAGGCATGGGCCCCCTGGAGCAGAGAAATGGAGGGCGTAAATTGAGAAGCGAGGGGTGCCACGAATTGGGGGGGAGGGGGTTGCCCTGGGGACCTCTGGGCCCCTTACAAAAAATGTTTATAAAACAAATTATTATAAAAAAAGGGGGGTAGCCATCCAGGGCCCTGGGGTCCTCTGGGCCCTTTAATAATAATAATAATAATAAAAAAAATATATATAAAAAAATAAATTAAAAAATTATAAAAAAAAGAGGGGGGTTGCCATCCGGGTTCCTTACAGGTGTACTGCCTGTACCCCCCTGACTGCAGACATGATACAGGAGATAGTCAGAGACTGCAGGCATAGTACAGCAGATGGTCAGACACTGCAGACGTAGTACAGGAGATGGTCAGAGACTGCAGGCATAGTACAGGAGATGGTCAGAGACTGCAGACGTAGTACAGGAGATGGTCAGAGACACATCAGTTCTGGACGGACACAAACAAGGAGGGAGGGGAGAACTCTGCCACTTCGGTGCCCCCCACCTCTGCAGGCGTCTGGGTGCAATGCACCCTGTGCACCCCGCCTAGGATCGGCCCCGAGTACAACAAACGTATCTTCCATTCACCACATCATATTAATATTTGGCTTTTTTTTAGACAATATCCTCAATTCGTGAAATTCAATTATTTTATAATTACACGGCTTTTCTGACCGATGACACGAGACCAAAAGCACGAGAGCGGGTGAGGGCGAGCGGTAATTTTTATTGTGTAGTGTATCACATTCACAGATAATGTATAGTTAAGAGTGGCAATTAATTAATTCCAACACAAGAAGATTTAGGATCTGCAGAATGACGTATAATGAGAGAAATCACACCCATCATAGAGAGCAAAATACTCAGATCCTGGAATTTTCTGCACATAGTAATCAGCGAATATTTACTATTCCGCATATGCGATCGATGAAATATCTCCTGGTGTGTGGCCTGTCCCGCTACCATATCATTTTATACATCATCTCTTACAAGGCTTCCAAACTATTTGCAAATAATAGAAGTCATGTGTGCCGGTCTGTAGCTTTCCGGGTGTAGTCATTTTCCGTCCTTAAAAGCTATTTACAGTGCAGAAAATAAGTATTTGAACACCCTGCTATTTTGCAAGTTCTCCCACTTGGAAATCATGGAGGGGTCTGAAATTGTCATGGTAGGTGCATGTCCACTGTGAGAGACATAATCAAAAAAAAAAATTCCAGAAATCACAATGTATGATTTTTGTAACTATTTATTTGTATGATACAGCTGCAAATAAGTATTTGAACACCTGAGAAAATCAATGTTAATATTTGGTACAGTCGCCTTTGTTTGCAATTACAGAGGTCAAACGTTTCTTGTAGTTTCTCACCAGGTTTGCACACACTGGAGGAGGGATTTTGGCCCACTCCTCCACACAGATCTTCTCTAGATCAGTCAGGTTTCTGGGCTGTCGCTGAGAAACACGGAGTTTGAGCTCCCTCCAAAGATTCTCTATTGGGTTTAGGTCTGGAGACTGGCTAGGCCACGCCAGAACCTTGATATTCTTCTTACAGAGCCACTCCTTGGTTATCCTGGCTGTGTGCTTCGGGTCATTGTCATGTTGGAAGACCCAGCCTCGACCCATCTTCAAAGCTCTAACTGAGGGAAAGAGGTTGTTGCCCAAAATCTCGCAATACATGGCCCAGGTCATCCTCTCCTTAATACAGTGCAGTCGCCCTGTCCCATGTGCAGAAAAACACCCCCAAAGCATGATGCTACCACCCCCATGCTTCACAGTAGGGATGGTGTTCTTGGGATGGTACTCATCATTCTTCTTCCTCCAAACACGGTTAGTGGAATTATGACCAAAAAGTTCTATTTTGGTCTCATCTGACCACATGACTTTCTCCCAGGACTCCTCTGGATCATCCAAATGGTCATTGGCAAACTTAAGACGGGCCTTGACATGTGCTGGTTTAAGCAGGGGAACCTTCCGTGCCATGCATGATTTCAAACCATGACGTCTTAGTGTATTACCAACAGTAACCTTGGAAACGGTGGTCCCAGCTCTTTTCAGGTCATTGACCAGCTCCTCCCGTGTAGTCCTGGGCTGATTTCTCACCTTTCTTAGGATCATTGAGACCCCACGAGGTGAGATTTTGCATGGAGCCCCAGTCCGAGGGAGATTGACAGTCATGTTTAGCTTCTTCCATTTTCTAATGATTGCTCCAACAGTGGACCTTTTTTCACCAAGCTGCTTGGCAATTTCCCCGTAGCCCTTTCCAGCCTTGTGGAGGTGTACAATTTTGTCTCTAGTGTCTTTGGACAGCTCTTTGGTCTTGGCCATGTTAGTAGTTGGATTCTTACTGATTGTATGGGGTGGATAGGTGTCTTTATGCAGCTAATGACCTCAAACAGGTGCATCTAATTTAGGATAATAAATGGAGTGGAGGTGGACATTTTAAAGGCAGACTAACAGGTCTTTGAGGGTCAGAATTCTAGCTGATAGACAGGTGTTCAAATACTTCTTTGCAGCTGTATCATACAAATAAATAGTTAAAAAATCATAAATTGTGATTTCTGGAATTTTTTTTTGGATTATGTCTCTCACAGTGAACATGCACCTACGATGACAATTTCAGACCCCTCCATGATTTCCAAGTGGGAGAACTTGCAAAATAGCAGGGTGTTCAAATACTTATTTTCTGCACTGTATTGCAACCATGAGATTGTGGATTATAGATTTAACCACTTGCCCACCAGGGGAGGGCTGGGCCGGGGGGCAGGGTGGCAATTGCGATCCGGCACTGTGTCGCTTTAACTGACATTTGCGACGTGGCTCACAAACAAAATGGGCGTCCTTTTTTTCCCCCCACAAATAGAGCTTTCTTTTGGTGGTATTTGATCACCTCTGCGGTTTTTATTTTTGCCGCTATAAACAAAAATAGAGGGACGATTTTGAAAACAAAAAAAATATATATTTTACTTTTTGCTGTAATAAATATCCACCAAAAAATATATAAAAAAGGCCGATACGTATACTTCTGCATATTTTTCTGCATATTTTTGGTATAAAAAAAATCGCAATAAGCGTTTATCGATCGGTTTGCGCAAAATTGATAGCGTTTACAAAATAGGGGATAGTTTTATGGCATTTTTATTATATATTTTTTTTTTTTTTTACTAGTAATGGCGGCGATCAGCGATTTTTATCATGACTGCGACATTACGGCGGACACATCGGACACTTTTGACACTATTTTGGGACCGTTGTCATTTAAACAGCGATCAGTGCTATAAAAATGCACTGATTACTGTGTAAATGACACTGGCAGAGAAGGGGTTAACCAGTAGGGGGCGATGAAGGAGTTAAGTGTGTCCTAGGGAGTGATTCTAATTGTGGGGGGGCTGCGCTACAAGTGACACAACAGCGATCACTGCTCCTGATTACAGGGAGCAGTAGATCAGTGTCCTGTCACTAGGCAGAACAGGGAAATGCCTTGTTTACATAGGCATCTCCCCGTTCTGCAGGTCCGTGACACAGTCGCTGGATACAGGCGGACATCGAGTCTGTGGGTCCCGCGAGCACGGTCACAATGCATGTGGCGGGTGCGCGCCCACTAAGCCACAATTTAAAGGGGACATACCTGTACGCCCATTTGCACAGCCGTGCCATTGTGCTGACGTATATCGTTGTGCACTGGTCGGCATGTGGTTAAACTTAAAGTGATGTAATAACTTCGCTCCGGTCCTCCACGGCCATAGAGACGAGCGGAGGCCATCTTGCCCTTACTTATCTCAATGCCATTCCACCGCTGACACCGGATTGGTTCTGGGTTTCACCAATTGGTCAGGTAAGCCCAGAGAAAAGCACTGGTGACGGGGGCACCCCTCTTGCCACTTCTAAAACTGATCCAATGGCCTTGTTTACATGCTGGAGGAACTGGAAGTGGCGTCATGACGTCGCTCCGTTCCTCCAAGGCCATAGAGATGAGCAGAGTCCATCTTGCCTTCACTTATCTCTATGCCATTCCACAGATGACACCGGATTGGTTCTGGGTTTCACCAATCGGTCAGGTAAGCCCCCAGAAATCACTGGGAAAGTGGTGAAGGGGGCACTCCTCCTGCCTCTTCTAAAAGTGATCCAGTGGTGAATTCGCCACTCTGACCACTTTAATCTTGTAGATAATTGCCGGCTGGAAAAAAAAATAAAAAATACCGGGGCTATGGCTATTGCTGCAACCACTTCCCGACCAGGGCGTCATTTCGCTATGGCCGGGTCAGGAAGTGGTTAATTCATCAAATTCAACATATTTTATCTCTAAATCAACAACTGAAATACACAACAAGGTGTGGGAGTGTCATTAAAAAAAAAATATATATATTTTCAGTTTAGTCACTTTGAATAATAGGAAACCATCAGCCGTATATTGTTCTTGTAAAAGAGAATATAAGAAAAGAAAATAAACACAGCAGCCAATTAAAATCAGTCAAATAAGATAAAAAATAAGCAACTGAGTCTAAAGGAAAACTCCACTCTGGCTAAAAAAATAAAATAAAAATGATTGCTATACAAGCCATGTTGTAATTAGATATAATTTAAAAAATATATATATTGTTCTCTTTTTAATCTGCAGCCGCTGTAATTGTCCAAAAAACTGTCAAATTATTCTACGCAATATGGCGCCCTGGAAGCGTACGTTCTGTACACGGGCGGTATGTGGAATGTTCCCAGAAATATCTTTACCTCCTGTGTGATTAATCATTGATTTTCTCATGGTATGCACCAATAAGTCACATTTTAGGCATCCCCTGCACTAGGAACGGTATTTTTTGATGAAATACTCCCTAAGGCACAGAAGGACTATTATTATTATTATTATTATCATTATTGTAATAAGCGCTTCCACTGTGACAGGTAACCAATCATTGGGGATACGTCGCACACAGCGCTCACCTTCCTGTGAACCCGATCTGATGATTGTGGATTGTTGTAACAAATTCTCTCACTTTGACAGGTAAATCACCATTGTGGATACATTGTATACTGTATACTGTACATTATTCAGCTTCCCAGCTCTTTCTTTTTGGAGAGTGCGGCTGTCTCTTATTTGTTTTGGTTTGTAAGTTACTTCTGTTAATTAGAGCATCATTTTTGAGAGTACATCAATATAACGTACAGTATAATAATAAGAAAAAGTATATATAATATTATAATATAAAATAATATAATCAATACTTTAAGCCAGTGGTGGTCACTCCATTAGGGGCACAGGGGTGCCGCCCCCCTACCCCATGCACCCGACCCCTAATCTACATGGAGGGGGCCGGACACATGGATTTCAATGTTTTTTTTTTTAATATGTGATTAGAGGAGAAGCGGTCGTATTGGCCGCCGAGTAGTGAGCCACCGAGGAGGAGGAGACACAGAAAGGAGCTGAAGCTGCCCGCGACCTAAATGGGGAAAATGCGGGGCTGGTGGGCGGATTTTTCTCTCTCCCGCTCTCTTTCTTTCTCTCATTCTCTCTCTCTCTCTCTCTCTCTCTCTCTCTCTCTTCCTTCTTCCTTTTTTTTTCTCTCTCTCTCCTCCCCACTCTCTTTCTTTTTCTTTTTTTCTTTCTTTCTCTCTCTCTCTCCCTCTCGTTATTTCTTTCTCTCTCTCCCCCTCTTTTTATTTCTCTCTCTCTCTCTCTCTCTCTTTCTTTCTCTTGTTCTTTCTTTCTCTCTCCCCCCCTTCTCTCTCTCTTTCTTTCTTTCTCTTTCTTTTTCTCTTTCTCTCTCTCCTTACTCTCTCTCTCTATCTCTCTCTCTATCTCTCTCTCTCTCTTTTTCTCGCTCTCTCTTTTCCTCTCTCTTTCTTTTTTTCTCTTTCTCTCTTTCCTTCTCTTTTTTTCTCTCTATCTCTATTTCTCCCTCTCCCTCTCTTTCCTTCTCTATAATCTCTCTCTATCTCTATTTTTTTTCTCTATTTGTCTCTCTCTCTTTCCTTCTCTTTTTTCTGTCTATCTCTATTTGTCTCTCTCTCTTCCTTCTTTATTTTTTTCCCTCTCTCTCTCCTCCCCTCTCTCTTTCTTTTTCTTTCTTTCTCTTTTTTTCTCTCTCTCTCCCTCTCTTTATTTCACTCTCTCTCTCTCTTTCTTTCTCTTGTTCTTTTTCTCTCTCTCTCTCTCTCTCTCACTCTTCTCTCTCTCTTTCTCTGTCTTTCTCTCTCTCTCTTTCTTTCTTTCTTTCTCTTTCTTTTTCTCTCTCTCTCCTTTCTCTCTCTCTCTCTATTTCTCGCTCTCTCTTTTCCTCTCTCTCTCTCTTTTTTTTTCTCTTTCTCTCTTTCCTTCTCTTTTTTTCTCTCTATCTCTATTTCTCCCTCTCTTTCCTTCTCTTTAATCTCTCTCTATCTCTATTGTTCTCTCTATTTCTCTCTCTCTCTCTCTCTCTCTCTCTCTCTCTCTTTCCTTCTCTTTTTTCTGTTTATCTCTATTTGTCTCTCTCTCTTCCTTCTTTCTTTTTTTCCCTCTCTCTCTCCTCCCCTCTCTCTTTCTTTTTCTTTCTTTCTCTTTCTTTTTCTCTCTCCCTCTCTTTATTTCTATCTCTGTCTCTTTCTTTCTCTTGTTCTTTCTTTCTCTCTCTCTCCCCCTTCTCTCTCTCTTTCTCTGTCTTTCTCTCTCTCTCTCTCTCCTTTCTCTATCTCTCTCTCTATCTCTCTCTCTCTCTCTACTTCTCGCTCTCTCTTTTCCTCTCTCTCTCTCTTTTTCTCTTTCTCTCTTTCCTTCTCTTTTTTTCTCTCTATCTCTATCTCTCTCTCTCTCTTTTTTTCTCTTTCTCTCTTTCCTTCTCTTTTTTTCTCTCTATCTCTATTTCTCCCTCTCTTTCCTTCTCTTTAATCTCTCTCTCTATCTCTATTGTTCTCTCTATTTCTCTCTCTCTCTCTCTCTCTCTCTCTCTCTCTCTCTTCCTTCTCTTTTTTCTGTTTATCTCTATTTGTCTCTCTCTCTTCCTTCTTTCTTTTTTTCCCTCTCTCTCTCCTCCCCTCTCTCTTTCTTTTTCTTTCTTTCTCTTTCTTTTTCTCTCTCCCTCTCTTTATTTCTATCTCTGTCTCTTTCTTTCTCTTGTTCTTTCTTTCTCTCTCTCTCCCCCTCTCTCTCTCTCTTTTTCTGTCTTTCTCTCTCTCCTTTCTCTATCTCTCTCTCTATCTCTCTCTCTCTCTCTCTCTCTACTTCTCGCTCTCTCTTTTCCTCTATCTCTCTCTTTTTCTCTTTCTCTCTTTCCTTCTCTTTTTTTCTCTCTATCTCTATCTCTCTCTCTCTTTCCTTCTCTTTAATCTCTCTCTATCTCTATTTTTCTCTCTATTTCTCTCTCTCTCTCTCTCTTTCCTTCTCTTTTTTCTGCCTATCTCTATTTGTCTCTCTCTTTCTTTCTCTTTTTCCTTCTCTCTCTCTCTATCTATATTTTTCTCTCTCTCTCTCTGTCTGTGTGTATATATCGATATTATATATATGTCCCCTTAGGCTGCGTACACACGATCAGTCAAAAACGATGAAAACGGACTGAGGGACCATTTCATCGTTCCAAACCGATCGTATTTGGGCCCCATCGGTCCGTTATCCTTCGGTCAAAAAAAGGAAATCTTGCTTTAAAATTTAACTGATGGACGCCTAAACAATAGGTCAAAACCGATCGTTAGTATGCAAAAGCATCGGTTAAAAAGCCGCGCATGCTCAGAATCAAGTCGACGCATGCTTGGAAGCATTGAACTTCGTTTTTCTCAGAACGTCGTTGTGTTTTACGTCACCGCGTTGTGACACGATCGTTTTTTTAACTGATGGTGTGTAGGCACATCGGACCATCAGTCAGCTTCATCGGTTAACCGATAAAAACGGTCCTTTGGACCGTTCTCATCGGATGGACTGATCGCGTGTACGCGGCCTAACACTACGCCATTAGTATGGAAACCAATTCAGAAATTGCTAACCTATGGGAGCTAATAGGATTATACGGCTAGAGCAGTTTTTTATTTATAATATTCCACAAGACTTGATGGAATAATGATAAACTTTAGGAAACTTATTAATACAAGAAGCAAAGAATTTATGAAAAATCACAACATTAGATAAATATAGAAAATGTAATAGAATCCTCAAATGGTTAATCACCTCTGTATCCCGTCTTTCGATGTAATTAATGATAAATTTCAAGAAAAATCTGACTTTACTTTATCTGGACTTTACATGTTATTGAAAAATAATATACATCAAAAGCTCAACAAAAAAGAGAAATCATAAAAAATAAAAAAAAAACAGAAGAAATTTTAAAGAGATGGGATTCTCAGTATAGGACACGGGAGAAACAAGAGGCAACATAATATAGATAATATGCACAATATCAAACAAGAATCCATCAACATAGTGGCAGGAAATAATAGAGCAGAGGTCTCCTAAATTGCAAACTTCATTGATAATAAATACAAACCAACTCAATTTAGTAATTTATTGTCAACAGGTGTGAGTACCGATATTTTTTAATGGTACAAAGCATTAAAAAATTGTTTACAAATTAAATAAAAAATGTTTTAAAAATGTTGCACTTTTTTTTTATGTGAAACGTGTAAATATATGTTAAAAGTGTAAAAATATCAATTACTCTATTCAGCCCTAATTAACTCCTTATTTTCCTCCACTGAATTATTATTTTCCTGATAAATTATTCTTTTTTTGTTCACTTTTATTTTATAAACGTTTATAAAATAAAAGTGAACACATTTTTTTTTATATTTTTTATTGTACAAAGCATTAAAAAATTATTTACAAATTAAATTTGCACTTTTTTTTTAATGTGAAAAGTGTAAATATATGTTAAAAGTGTAAAAATATCAATTACTCTATTCAGCCCTAATTAACTCCTTATTTTCCTCCACTGAATTATTATTTTCCTGATAAATTATTATTTTTTTGTTCACTTTTATTTTATAAACGTTTATAAAATAAAATTGAACACATTTTTTTTTTATATTTTTTATTGTACAAAGCATTAAAAAATTATTTACAAATTAAATTTGCACTTTTTTTTAATGTGAAACCTGTAAATATATGTTAAAGGTGTAAAAATATCAATTACTCTATTCAGCCCTAATTAACTTCTTATTTTCCTCCACTGAATTATTATTTTCCTGATAAATTATTATTTTCTTTTTTCACTTTTATTTTATAAACCTTTATAAAATAAAAGTGAACAAACATTTTTTTTTTAATCAGGAAAATAATAATTCAGTGGAGGAAAATAAGGAGTTAATTGGGGCTGAATAATGTGAATTAAGGGATAATAAGGGGGTTAAAGAGTGGAACATTTAATAATAATAAAAAAGTTTCTTCCTCTGCAGATCAAAATTCATCCCTTTGATCTGTAGATGAAGAAAAAGAGTAACATACAAAAAGAAGCAATGTTTCTTTTTATCTTTCTGGCTGAGCAATGTTGTTGATAAACATTGCCCGGCTGCTCTTTTTTTTTTTGGACAGCTCCAACAGCCAGGACTTTGTTTACACTTCAACTGACAACAGAGAAACCCCACTGACAGCTGAATGAGTCATCGATTGTATGTTTGCGTGTATGTTTGCGTGTGCTGCGCTATATAAGGTTTCATTCATTCATTCATTCAAGGATGTGGTGGCCCCACTCTTTAGACCCCTTTCACACTAGGGCATTTTTCAGACGCTTTAGCGTTAAAAAAACATCTGTAAAGCGCCTGAAAGAAGCTGCATCTGCAATCCCAATGTGAAAGTCTCAGTGCTTTTACACTAAAGCGCCTGAAAAATGCCCCAGTGTAAAAGGGGTCTTAACAATAATTGCCGGCTTTTTTTTTTTTTTTTTTTTTTTTTACATTTTAGCTGTCAGTGGGGGAATCCCACTGACAGCTGAAAGAACTGAACCTGAAAGTATAGGTTTCAGGTATCGGAGCATTTACGCGAGTACCGATACTTGTGCAAATGCTTAGTATCGGCACCGATAGGTGCAACCCTAGAAGGAACCAACGAATGTCTCTAATAACACCAGGAAGGATAATGAAAAAATCACGATAGACAAAAAAACAAGTGGAAGGAAGGATGTGACTGCACAATTTATTTATATATAAATTGATGCCACTTTATAGGTACCTGTAAAAAAATAAATAAAAATAAATAAGGAGAAGAGGTCATAACTCCAAATAAAAAATAAAAAAACGCAACAAACAAAGGTAATCACAGGTATTTCTTATTTGGTTACACGTAATTTAACAAAAAAAAAGCCATCTTGTAATTGATTTGACACATTTATAGTGGCAAAACAATAGATGCCACCTCTGGAGATGAGATATATAGACGACGTATTATTTGTATTATGTTAACAATAATGAACAAAGACACAGCAGAGGGTGCAATGTAAGTGTAGTAAACATATATTTATTTAACCCAATACCCAGCCATATACAATTGACGGCCTGGGATGGGATTTACCATCCTAAGTGGCCGTCAATTGACGGCCTGGGCATTGCAGGCGAATATCTGGATGATGCCTGCAGCCAGAGGCATCATCCAGATATCCTCTTCTTCAGCCGGCGATTCTGCACAATGTAAGAACGATCATAGCGGCGGTTCCGCTGCTTGATCGTTCTTACAGGCCGCGGGAGAGGACATCCCCCCCTCCCGCCGCCATCCGGTGCTTCTCCGGGCTTACCTGTACCTTCGGGGGCCCGGAGAACGAATCGTCGGCCACCAGTCATCTCTATGACCGTCGGAGGACCCGGGCGCGATCTGATGACGTCACGCCCGGGTCCCCGTATGTAAACAAAGCCGCAATTGTGGCTGTAAGTCACCATTCATGAGATCGGTGAATTTTTTTTCACCGATCTCATGGTTTCCAGCCTGGAGGTGAGATGTGAGGTCTTATTGACCCCACATCTCTCCATAAAGAGGACCTGTCACACACATTTCCTATTACAAGGGATGTTTACATTCCTTGTAATAGGAATAAAAGTGGAAAAAAAAAAAAAAAATGAAAAAAAGTGTAAAAATAAATAAAATATAAGTAAAAAAAAAAAATAAAAGATAAAAAAAAAAATTAAAACGCCCCTGTCCCCGATAGCTCGCGTGCAGAAGCGAACGCACACGCAAGTCCCGCCGACATATGTAAACGCCGTTTAAACCAGACATGTGAGGTATCGCCGCGTGCGTTAGAGTGCCAGCAACTAATCTAGCACTAGATCTCCTCTGTAAATCTAAACTGGTAACCTGTAAAAAATAAATAAAGCGTTGCCTATGGAGATTTTTAAGTACCGAAGTTTGGCGCCATTCCATGAGTGTGCGCATAATTAAAGCGTGACATGTTGGGTCTCTATTTACTCGGTGTAACATAATCTTTCACATAATACAAAAAAATTGGGCTAACTTTAGTGTTTTGTTATTTTTTTAATTCATAAAACAATTTTTTTTACAAAAAAAAGGCGTTTGAAAAATAATTGCGTAAATACCGTGCAAGATAAAACTTTGGAATGACCGTCATTTTATTCCCTAGGGTGTCTGCTAAAAAAAACATATATAATGTTTGGGGGTACTGTGTAATTTTCTAGCAAAATAATGATGATTATTACATGTAGGAGAGAAGTGTCAGAATAGGCCCGGTATGGAGGTGGTATAAAAGCCTGGTATTGAAGCGGTTAATAAAAGGACAATTGGCAGCTCACATGCATCAGAAGAATAAACACCTGTCAACAGTATCTCATTCCGTTGGTCTGCTGCTGCAATACTCTGGTATCACATCTCCCGGGAAGCCTGTCCATAAATGTGCAGCTTGAGACAATTGGGAAGAAGGGAAGCTTCTCTGACAAGCTAGGAACCAAGTCAGTAAAGTCAGAGGCCCGGAGGCCTAAAGGGAGGGCTACGGGTTTCAAGGTGATCTTGCATCGCTTGAGAAAGAGGCAGGGTCCCCTCCAAATGTGTAGCGTAACGACGTACTATAAGGCTCCATTCACACGTAGGTGTTTTTACGCCCGACGCTATTGCAGCCTGAAATACGCTGGAGGGGTGATTTAACATTGTCGGCTATGGAGATGGTTCACATCTCCACGCCGAACGCCGAAACGCCGTACGCCTGAAGCTCAAAACAAGTCCCGGACCCTTTTTTTCAGGCGGCTTCGGCGTTCGGCATAGCCGACAATGTTAAAATCACCCCTCCAGCAAAAAACAAGGCTAAAAAAACGACGCGTTTTGTCGCGGCAAATCGCGGTACAATAAGCCGCGCTATAGTGTGAATGCAGCCTAAGGAAGCTGATATAAAAAGGTCCTGGAAGCAGGGCCGTCTTAATAACATCATGGGCCCCTGGGCAAAGTAATGCTCTGGGGCCCCTACAATCATGACAGTGCAGGTAAACAGACATTAAGGCCGCGTACACACGACCAAATAAATCCGATCAGACCGATTTGATCGGATTTGTCTGCTGGGAGAAATTGGTTTGATCGTATACACACGATCAAACCAAAATCCCCGCCGGCAGACAGCGCGGTGACGTTGACGCCGCCACGTCAACGCACCAGGAAGTAAAACACTTCCGCGCATGCGTCGAATCCATTCGACACATGTGCGGGCAGATATGTCTGCTGGTTAGCGTACTAACCAGCAGACATGTCGGACGGACGGGTTCCCAGCAGACAGATTTTAAAGTATGCTTGAAAAACTGTCTGCTGGCAAAATCTGTCTGTCTGCCCGTACACACGATCAAATTTGTCTGCTGAAAACGGTCCGTCGGACCGTTTCCAGCAGATGAATTTGATCGTGCGTATGTGGACTAAGTAGGAAGGAGGCAGACTGCCTCCACTGTGCATCTATCACTCTCAGTGCCAATATGGGGCCCCGAATTTCGGGGCAGCGTGGGCTCAAGGACCAGCTGCTTTGTGAAAAGTGCAGGGGCCCCCCATGCAGCTGGGGCCCCTGGGCAGTGTGCTAGGTGTGCCCTCTTATTGAGACAGCCCTGCAGCAACCTCACCTGTAGATGTCGCCAAAATCGTATTCTCAGCTGTTCCATCCTAATACATTGTGCTCTCTGGCTCCCTCCCCTCCATGCTCACCTCCAAAATTTCTCCAGAACTTCTCCCATCCTCTGGAACTTCCTACCCCAGTATGTCTAGTTAACTCCTACCCTGTCTACCTTTAGGCTATCCTTGAAAACTCACCTTTTACCACCCCCCCCCCCCCCTTAGATTGTAAGCTCAATGAGCAGAGCCCTCCTATTCCTTCTGTATTGAGTTGAGTTGAGAGGTATCTTGATATAGCGCAGTCTCACCCCGAAGGGTCC
Source organism: Rana kukunoris (assembly GCA_029574335.1). Taxonomy (NCBI): domain Eukaryota; kingdom Metazoa; phylum Chordata; class Amphibia; order Anura; family Ranidae; genus Rana; species Rana kukunoris. The sequence goes on along the minus strand of CM056055.1, from coordinate 21,061,943 downwards.
CGACGCGCTTGGGCCAATTTAGACAGGATCCAATTAACCTACCAGCATGTACAGTTGCTGTGCGGTCTCCTTTTATATTGGTGCCAAATAACTTGTATAATAATAATAAATGTGATAATAAAGATTTTTACCATTCCTTTGAACTATAAATCACAGGCCTATAAAATAGAACATATTATTAGAAGGCACAGGAATATTTTGTAAGAGAATAGAATATTAGGACCTGTTCTCCCAGATAGACTTCATTTGTTCTATGGAGAGGGCGTCCCGTCTATCCAGCCTTTAAAATTCCCTCCGAGGCTCAAAACAAGAATAATAAAGCAAAGGCGCCCCCCTGAGTATAATGTGGGGGGGGGGGTGTATGAAATGTTTGGAAAATGTAGCAAAATGAAACATTCATTAGGAGGGAAGTAAAAAAAAAAGAAACGTGTGTTGCCGGTGGGCAGACTTGAAAAAAAGAAACTTTGGGGCAGATTCACAAAGACGTAATATTCCGCTGCGTAATCGAAATACGGTACGCTGCCGTATTTCACCAGACTCTACACCGAATTCAGGTAGTTTTTTTGCGCGTACGCTATTGTGTCGTATTTTTTTTCCGCCGCGCAATCGAAATACGTGATTAGGGGGCGTGAAGCATTTAAATTAAGCGCGTCCCCGCGACGATCGAACTGCGCATGCTCTGTTCAGGAATTTCCCGCCGTGCATTGCGCGAAATCACGTCGTGACGTCATTCGTTGTTTGAGTAGCGGCGTTTACGAACATTCCTATTCCCGGACGACTTACGTTAAAAATAATAAAAGACATCGGAAAACGTTGAAATTCGACGCGGGAACGACGGCCATACTTAACATGGGCTGTCTAATATTAGACCAGCAAAAAGCAGGTATAGTGAAACGGAAAAAAAAGATGACTAAAGGTGCCGTAAGAGATTGCGTTGAAAGTGCGAAATTTTGTGGATTGCAGGCAAAAGCTCATTAGCATACCCTGACGGCGAAAAACAACAGGAAGTCCGCCCAGTGGCCGCAATTTTCTGGCAGCGTAGATCTGAAGGCGTACTAACACGTAATACAGTCGAAATGAAGCCCGCAGGTGTCTTTTCATGGTTTGAGGATTTCGACTAGCGTAAAAACGCCCGTAAGTCGAAATTACTCCAGTCTAACAACATTTACACAGGCGTAATCGCTTTGTGAATCTAGGCCTTTGTTTCTTCGTAAGAAAGTTAATATGTGAAAATAACAATTTTGTAATATTCATATTTTGTAATAAATTTGTATATTTTTTGTAAATTTTTGAAGTTTCTATTTGTTGCCTCCACAATCCCAATCCTTTTGAGTTTTTTTTTCAATTGTTTAATATGTGAAATGAAGGCTTCAGGAAAAAAGGAGCACAGAAAACGCGCATTTTGCTGCTAGTCTCTGAAACGTACCGCAAACATGCAGGGCTGCCCCCCCCCCCCCTGCCAAAAGTGACCGAGAACATCGATTTATGAATCCCTTTCGCTGCAACATCAGCTGCACACATAGGCGTGCGCACAGGGTGTGCCAAGTGTGCCTGGGCACACCCTAATTACCCCATATGGGGAATATTCCCCCTGTTTAGACCCCTGATATTTTGACAAAGCCCCTTAATGGGGCTTCTAAGAAAACATTTTTTTTAAATATAAAAAAATCTGTAAATACAAAATTATCAAAAAATATATGTATGTTTAATATATATATATATTAAAAATATAAAAAAAACTATAAATAAAAAATTATAAAAAAAATGAAAAACAAAAAATATAAATAAAAAAATTAAAAATAAAATACAAAATAATAAAAAAAAAATTAAAAATAAATAATAAAAATTAAATCTACTTACACTGTCCACTGCCATACTGATACCAATCTCTGCCCAAGGAGTTGTAAAGGAATTTTTTTTTTGCCTAAAATGAATGTCTGCAAGGTAGACGGACAGAATAGTGTATTGATTCTATTCTTAAATTCCTTCATCTCTATCACCTCCGGCGTTCTAGTTTCTGTTCTCTCATTCACTTCCTGGTTTGCGGCGCTCTTTTATGTAAGAACTACATTTCCCAGTATGCATTGCGGCACGCCCGGTAATTCACACCTCGTTGAAGTCTCTAACGCGTAGAGAGCGTCCTGCCGCACAGATGTAGTTCCCAGGAGGGGGCGGGGCACGTCACTGACCACCGCAGTAAAGCCTCCCTTCACGGTGGTGAGTGACAATCAGACAAGCAGAAAGTGAACAGAACAGAGAAGAAATAGAGCAACTTCTGAGCAAAAACCAACAATGAGGAAGTGAAAAGAGGAATGTCTGCGGGTAAAGGATGATTATTATGAGGAAAAAAAAAACTATTTCCTTTACAACCCCTTTAATGGGTCTTCTAAAATATATAAAAAATATATAAATAAAAACTTATAAATATATATATATATATATATATATAAATAAAAAATTATAAAAAAAAATGATAAGCAAAAATTATAAATACAAAAATAATTAAAAAACAATTAAAAATACAAAATAATGTATATATATATATATATATATATATATAAACGCTCGTTAACCGCATTACTTGCAATCCGAGGTTCCACTGTACTTCTATATGCAGCCCTGCTGCCCCTCCTATCCACCTCCTGCTGTGGTCAGGCTCCTGGGCTCTTTGATGACACCCCTCATCCGCAGCAGCACTGCTGGGTTCCCCCCTTTCTCGCTTGTTGCTACGGGGGATGCTTTCAGGGTGGAGAGCGGGGAAGGCGCTGGTAAATATGTCCTCTTCCTTGTCTTAATGAATAGACTCAGTGATCCATACCAAACACTGTCTCTGACTATTCATAACGGAAGCATAAAAAACTGTGTTTACTATGCATCAACTTGTGAATGAACAGGAAGCCTCTGTACAGAGCTATTCCTGCCCATTCATTCTGAGGCTGCCGGGATGGAGATTTGAGGCTGTGTCCCCCATCTTTATTTCTCTGTCTCAAAGGTGAAACGTTAGAGGTCTGCTGAGACCCCTGGTGTCTCACCAAAGCCCCCCAAAGGGGCTCCTACATTTTTTTTGCAAATGTAAAAAAAAAAAAAAAAAAAAAAAACATTGTAAAAAAAAAAAATTATAAATAAAATGCAAAAAAATATATATAAAAAAAAAACGACTGACACCAGTGGTGGAACCACCAAGGATGCAAGGGTGTTCCGTCACCATGGGGAGGGCCCAGGCAGGGGGCCCCTTATGATCTCTGGCACTGGGGCCCTGAAGGTTCTAGTTATGCCTCTGGTGACAAACAGCCCAACATTTGGTATCTTCTTTCTGTTTCACTTTTCCTGTTAACCTCACAAGCAACATGTTTTTCTGCTGTCACCACTGACTTGATACATTTTGTACACAATTTGTGCTTCCGTTACCTTCCTATAACTTGAAAACTTTAATAAACATTGAAAAGAAAAACCTGACCGGAGTTCTAACCCCTCTCTACTCTGTAAAAAAAAAAAAAAAAAAAAACTTTAGATACAGTATACTTTAGGAAATGTGTGTGACACTCGCTGCCACACCCAGACAGGAATGTAATAGAGGTATGAAGTACGGGAGTCGGTCACAAAAGATTCTTTCATTTCTGGTTGAATCATTCAGAGATCCAGTTTAACGATTTTTGTTATTCAAACTATTTTTTATTGGGTTATATAACAAAAAAAATGAGATCTCACAGTCAGTTTTCACATATATGACTGTTCAGAAATGTTATGGGATGAGAACTCAGCATAAGTCACGTGTACAAAGCAGAGGGACAGTCATGTTAGCATGTGAGCCAGTGGCGGCTGGTGGAATTTTTTTTTGGGGGGGTGGCGAATAGTATGCCACCCCACCAACCTCCCTCCCACGTTGGTCAGTCGGTAGCATTTACCCCATCACCGGCAGCTTCCCCCTGCTTACTGGTAGTGGCCTCCCGCTCTCTTTCTCTCCATCACTGGCGGATTCCCCTGCTCGGCAGCCTCCCATTCTCCTGCTCTCCATCACTGGTGGCTTCCCTTACTCGGCGGCCTCCCATTCTCCTGCTTTCCATCACTGGCAGCTTCCCCTGCTCGGCGGCCTCCCATTCTCCTGCTCTCCATCACTGGTGGCTTCCCCTGCTCGGCGGCCTCCTGTTCTCCTGCTCTCCATCACTGGCGGCTTCCCCTGCTCGGCGGCCTCCCGTTCTCCTGCTCTCCATCACTGGTGGCTTCCCCTGCTCAGCGGCCTTCCGTTCTTCTGCTCTCCACCACTGGCAGCTTCCCCTGCTCGGCGGCCTCCCATTCTCCTCCTCTCCATCACTGGCAGCTTCCCCTGCTCGGCGGCCTCCCATTCTCCTCCTCTCCATCACTGGTGGCTTCCCCTGCTCAGCGGCCTCCCATTCTCCTGCTCTCCATCACTGGTGGCTTCCCCTGCTCGGCGGCTTCCCGTTCTCCTGCTCTCCATCACTGGTGGCTTCCCCTGCTCTGCAGCCTCCCGTTCTCCTGCTCTCCATCACCGGCAGGTTCCCCTGCTCGGCGGCCTCCCGTTCTCCTTCTCTCCACCACTGGTGGCTTCCCCTGCTTAGCGGCCTCCTGTTCTCCTGCTCTTCATCACTGGCGGCTTCCCCTGCTCGGTGGCCTCCCGCTCTCCTGCTCTCCATCACTGGCGGCGCTCCCTACTCGGCGGCCTCCCGTTCTCCTGCTCTCCATCACTGGCAGCTTCCCTTGCTCGGCAGCCTCCCGTTCTCCTGCTCTCCATCACTGGCGGCTTCCCCTACTCGGCGGCCTCCCGTTCTCCTGCTCTCCATCACTGGTGGCTTCCCCTGCTCGGCCGCCTCCCATTCCATGGGGGAGGGAGAAGACATCACCGGAGGAGGGAGAAGAAATTGGAAGAGACGCCGGAGCTGCCTTAATAAAATACTTTAAAAACACGTGTACTGTGTTTATTCTTGACACTTTTTTTTAGGTAAATCGTTAGGGGTACAATGTACCCCATACTCATTCCCATAGGGTGGGGGGGGGGCGGGATCTGGGGGCACCTTGTTAGGGGGAATCCAGATTCCTATAAGCCTCCGCCCGCAGACCCCGACAAACACCAGACAGGGTTGTCGGGAAGAGGCCCTTGTCCTCATCGACATGGGAACAAGGTGCTTTGGGGTGTGGGGTGCCCAAAAGCACCCACCACCCCCCCAATGTTGAGGGCATGTGGCCTGGTATGGTCCAGGAGGGGGGCTGTTCGCTCGTCCCCCCATCCTGACCAGGCTTGGATAAGGGAGGGCGTGGGGGGTTCCTCTTAAAATCCATACCAAACCGAAGGGCTGGTATCATCCTGGGGGGAACCCCACACCAATTTTTTTTTTTCATTTTGGCGAGGGTTCCCCTTCAACATCCTCAGCACACAAGTGGCACCGCAAGTCAGATCATCATGATAGGACTTCTGGTGTGACTTCTATTCAAATCAATGGGCTCCCATAGGGAACCACTGAATTTGAATAGAAGCAGAGAAGCGCCGGATGAGGCTTAATGCCCTAAATACAGCGCTAAACAGCTTTTACCAGCATCTGGCGTTTTTAGGACAGCCCAAACCCCCCCCCCCCCCCCCCCCCCTGCTGATAAACTTCAAAAACCGTCAATGTGTGCATGGACACATAGGATAACGTAGAGGGGAGTTTAAGTGCTGTTAAAAAAAGAAAACACCCAAAAAACTTCAGTGTGCATGGTGCCTTAAAATGGAAAATGCCACATTTGGCCACTAGATGGCAGTAGGTACCATAATTATTACGGCATTTAGTGCCACCTAGTGGCCAAATGCAGCATTTCAGTTTTAAAGAACTAAAGGCAATTTTTCTTTCTATTTTGGGCAGCGTAAGGGAGGGTTATAACTCGTGTCAGGTTTTTTTTCCATCTGTATCCCACTGGGGAAATCTTCCATTACTTCCCATCCAATAGACAAAACAGGGCGTGAGAGGAAAGTGAGGGAATCCCTGGGTGTCACCCAGCGGCGGTGCGTCCATAAAGGGGAGCAGGATCGCCGTCCTCATCTCCTGCACCGCTCTAATCCCCATGGTCGCTGCTGACACCCCCTATTCAGGTGTCCGGCCCCTTTTCGGGCACCTGAATTACAGCGGCGGGGGTGTTTTTTGGAAGCACCTGATTCCAGCCGTCGGCTCTAATAGGCGTCCAAAAATGTGAGAAGTGGGCGCAACGCTGTGCGTTCCTTCTCACTCAGCTCAATGTTAGCAAACCCAAGGAACTGGCTTTTGCTAACATTGAACCCCCTTTCAGCCAATCAGGTGCGCTGGGTCTGATTTACCTGTCACCTGACTGGCTGAAACGACAGGCGCTCTGATTGGACGCCTACCAGGAGTCCAATTATAGTAGAGGACGAGAGGAGGAGCGGGCGGGAGAAGACATCGGGGTCAGGGAAGAAATGGAGGACACCGGACACCGCTCGCTGCCTTCCGCCGTCACCATCTGCCCACCGGAGACAAGGTAAGTACCGGCAGACGGGGGCACAGTGGCAACATTTGGGGCACAGTGGCAGCATTTGGGGCACAGCGGCAACATTTAATGAGCAAAGTGGCTGCGTTTGATGGGTACAGTGGCTGCGTTTGATGGGCACAGTGGCTGCGTTTGATGGCACAGTGGCTGCGTTTGATGGGCACAGTGGCTGCGTTTGATGGGCACAGTGGCTGCGTTTGATGGGCACAGTGGCTGCGTTTGATGGCACAGTGGCTGCGTTTGATGAGCACAGTGGCTGCGTTTATTGGGTACAGTGGCTGTATTGATGGGCACAGTGGCTGCGTTTTATGGGCACAGTGGCTGCATTTGATGGGCACAGTGGCTGCGTTTAATGGGCACAGTGGCTGCATTTAATGGGCACAGTGGCTGCGTTTAATGGGCACAGTGGCTGCGTTTGATGGGCACAGTGGCTGCGTTTGATGGGCACAGTGGCTGCGTTTGATGGCACAGTGGCTGCGTTTGATGAGCACAGTGGCTGCGTTTGATGGGCACAGTGGCTGCGTTTGATGGCACAGTGGCTGCGTTTGATGAGCACAGTGGCTGCGTTTGTTAAGTACAGTGGCTGTATTGATGGGCACAGTGGCTGCATTTTATGGGCACAGTGGCTGCATTTGATGGGCACAGTGGCTGCGTTTAATGGGCAACGTGGCTGCGCTTAATGGGCACAGTGGCTGCATTTAATGGGCACAGTGGCTGCGCTTAATGGGCACAGTGTCTGCGTTTAATGGGCAAAGTGGCTGTGTTTGATGGGCACAGTGGCTGTGCTTGATGGGCACAGTGGCTGCGCCTGATGGGCACAGTGGCTGTGTTTTAATGGGCAAAGTGGCTGTGTTTGATGGGCATAGTGGCTGTGCTTGATGGGCACAGTGGTTGCGCTTGATGGGCACAGTGGCTGCATTTTATGGGCACAGAGGCTGCGTTTTATGGGCACAGTGGCTGCGTTTTAAGGGAAAAACAGCTGCGTTTGATGGGCACAGTGGCTGCCTTTGATGGTACAGTGGCTACATTTGGTACAGTGGCTGCGTTTGATGGTAGAGTGGCTGCATTTAATGGCACAGTGGCTGCGTTTGGTACAGTGCTGTGTTTGATGGGCACAGTGGCTGCATTTTGATGGACACAGTGGCTGCATTTAATGGGCAAAGTGGCTGTATTTAATGGGCAAAGTGGCTGCGTTTGATGGGCAAAGTGGCTGCGTTTGATGGCACAGTGGCTGCGTTTGATGGCACAGTGGCTGCGTTTGATGGCACAGTGGCTACGTTTGATGGCACAGTGGCTGCGTTTGATGGGCACAGTGGGCACAGTGGCTGCACAGATGTCTATGATGGGTACAGTGCTGCGTTTGATGGCACAGTGGCTGCGTTTGATGGCTGTTTTTTTTCAGAATTTTTTCATTTGTTTGGGCCCCCCCCACCATTGGTGTCACCAGAACTAGTTGGCAGAGCCATGTGTCAGCTTGTCCCTGATGCATTCTGTTTTTTAGCCACTAGATGGCATGAGAATACCTCAAGAAACAGCTCAGCCAGCAGGCAGAAGGCTATGAACAGGAAAAAGGAGGTTCATTAAAATAAAAAATAATATAAAACAGCCTGCGGGAGGTAAATAGGAGCCAACATTGCGTGGGAACTTCCATTATTACCTCATATAAAATATGTCGTCATACACAAGGCTTAGGGGGAGGGGGACACATCACACATCTGCAGAGGGTTGAGAATGGAAGTTTTTTCTTAATTTCAGTAACAATATTTCATGGATTAAATGGACACATCGGACAATTTTGACACATTTTTGGGACTATTGTCATTTTCACAGCAAAAAATGCATTAAAAATGCACTAATTACTGTGCAAATGGCAATTGCAGTTTAGGAGTTAACCACTAGGGGGCGCTGAAGGGGTTATGTGTGACCTCATGTCTGTTTCTAACTGTAGGGGGGTGTGGCTGTAGGTGTGACATCATCGATTGTGTTTCCCTATAAAAGGGAACACACGATCGATCACGGCGCCACAGTGAAGAAGGGGGAAGGTGTGTTTACACACGGCTCTTCCGGTTCTTCAGCTCCGGGGACCGATCGCCGCACTCCAGCGGCGATCAGATCCGTGGGTCCCGCGGTCACGGAGCTTCGGAGCACGGCTGGTCACTTAAAGAGGACGTACCTGTACGTGGATGTGCCCAGCCGTGCCATTCTGCCGATGTAAATGTGCAGGAGGCGGTCCGTAAGTGGTTAATAGGATTAGCCGCGTGCTTGCAATGTATTTTTACGAAAGTACAAAATTACGAATCCATTAAAACGAAAATTATTATCTTACAAAATTACAAATTTCGAATCATCGAAAATAAATTAGACAGAATTACGAATCATTCAGTATCAACGAAAATAAAACAAAAATACGAATGGGTACGAAAGGGTGACAGAGGACAGATACATGAGGGTGACAGAGGACAGAGACGTGAGGGGGGCAGAGGACAGAGATGTGAGGGTGACAGAGGACAGAGACGTGAGGGTGACAGAGGACAGAGAGGTGAGGGGGACAGAGGACAGAGACGTGAGGGTGACAGAGGACAGAGAGGTGAGGGGGACAGAGGACAGAGAGGTGAGGGGGACAGAGGACAGAGAGGTGAGGGTGACAGAGGACAGAGACTTGAGGGTGACAGAGGACAGAGAGGTGAGGGGGACAGAGGACAGAGAGGTGAGGGTGACAGAGGACAGAGACTTGAGGGTGACAGAGGACAGAGAGGTGAGGGGGACAGAGGACAGAGAGGTGAGGGTGACAGAGGACAGAGACGTGAGGGTGACAGAGGACAGAGAGGTGAGGGGGACAGAGGACAGAGACGTGAGGGTGACAGAGGACAGAGAGGTGAGGGGGACAGAGGACAGAGAGGTGAGGGGGACAGAGGACAGAGACGTGAGGGGGGCAGAGGACAGAGAGGTGAGGGGGGCAGAGGACAGAGAGGTGAGGGGGGCAGAGGACAGAGAGGTGAGGGGGGCAGAGGACAGAGAGGTGAGGGGGACAGAGGACAGAGAGGTGAGGGTGACAGAGGACAGAGACGTGAGGGGGACAGAGGACAGAGAGGTGAGGGTGACAGAGGACAGAGAGGTGAGGGTGACAGAGGACAGAGACGTGAGGGGGGCAGAGGACAGAGAGGTGAGGGGGACAGAGGATAGAGACGTGAGGGGGGCAGAGGACAGAGAGGTGAGGGGGACAGAGGACTGAGACGTGAGGGGGACAGAGGACAGAAACGTGAGGGGGACAGAGGACGGAGACGTGAGGGGGACACAGGACATAGACGTGAGGGGGACAGAGGACAGAGAGGTGAGGGGGACAGAGGACTGAGACGTGAGGGGGACAGAGGACAGAGGGGTGAGGGGGACCGAGGACAGAGAGGTGAGGGGGACAGAGGACAGAGAGGTGAGGAGGACAGAGGACGGAGACGTGAGGGGGACAGAGGACAGAGAGGTGAGGGGGGCAGAGGACAGAGACGTGAGGGGGACAGAGGACAGAGACGTGAGGGAGACATAGGACAGAGACGTGAGGGGGACAGAGGACAGAGAGGTGAGGGGGACAGAGGACGGAGATGTGAGGGGGACAGATGACAGAGAGGTGAGGGGGACAGAGGACAGAGACGTGAGGGGGACAGAGGACAGAGAGGTGAGGGGAACAGAGGACTGAGACGTGAGGGGGACAGAGGACAGAGACGTGAGGGGGACAGAGGACAGAGAGGTGAGGGGAACAGAGGACTGAGATGTGAGGGGGACAGAGGACAGAGACGTGAGGGGGACAGAGGACAGAGAGGTGAGAGGGACAGAGGACAGAGATGTGAGGGTGACAGAGGACAGAGACGTGTGGGAGACAGAGGACAGAGACGTGAGGGGGACAGAGGACAGAGAGGTGAAGGTGACAGAGGACAGAGAGGTGAGGGTGACGCACAGCAGAGACAATTCTAATTGCAGGCAGTAAAATCCGTCCAGAGACTTAACACGTGAGAAGGAATGATAATTATAGGAGGAGATGACGGCGGAGGGTTCCCAGGAAGACACATGACGGGTGACGGGTGACACATGGAGATGACAATAATGTGACACACATCACACAACAATAATAGAGGAGATGTGACTTCCATAGTGATGGATAATAAGAGGAGAAATCACCTTGGTGGGTAATATTAATAATTATAGGAGTGATAATGACATACATAGTAATATGGAGGAGATGATTTGGGGCCGCACAGCGGGACGGGTGACGGTGACAACAAGTGACATCCAGATAACGGAATAATAATTATAGCTGGCGGGATCCCACTGGCCGTCGATGATAATAATTAGGATCATGGCACACCGGTGACCCGGTGAGTTGTCATATTCGGCTCCCTATCGCAGAATGCTACGGAAGTCACGTTGCGGCCAGCACAATCAAACTGCGCATGCGCGATGCGTTCCAACCGCAAGTGCGATGCGTTCCAAAATATTTACGACAGTACACACCAGTGAACCCATCAGAATAAGTCACGGTGACTTGTCGCTATGATTCCTTTATCAGAAAGGTTTTCCCAACCTCGGCCGCCATCCAGGCTCATTCCTTATGCGAAAGATTCCCTTATTCCCGAGCGAAAGAAGCGAGGCGTTCGAGAGAAGCGAGGCGTCCGAGGGAAGCGAGCCGTCCGAGATAAGCGAGGCGTCCGAGAGAAGAGAGGCGTCCGAGCGGAGCGAGGCGTCCGAGAGAAGCGAGGTGTCCGAGAGAAGCGAGCCGTCCGAGAGAAGCGAGGCGTCCGAGAGAAGCGAGCCGTCTGAGAGAAGCGAGGCGTCCGAGAGATGCGAGGCGTCTGAGAGAAGCAAGCCATCCGAGAGAAGCGAGCCGTCTGAGAGAAGCGAGCCGTCCGAGAGAAGCGAGCCGTCCGAGAGAAGTGAGCTGTCTGAGAGAAGCGAGGCGTCCGAGAGATTCGAGGCGTCCGAGAGAAGTGAGCTGTCCGAGAGAAGCGAGGCGTCTGAGAGAAGCGAGCCGTCCGAGAGAAGTGAGCCGTCTGAGAGAAGCGAGGCGTCCGAGAGAAGAGAGGTGTCCGAGAGAAGCGAGCCGTCCGAGAGAAGTGAGCTGTCTGAGAGAAGCGAGGCGTCCGAGAGATTCGAGGCGTCCGAGAGAAGTGAGCTGTCCGAGAGAAGCGAGGCGTCCGAGAGAAGCGAGCCGTCCGAGAGAAGTGAGCCGTCTGAGAGAAGCGAGGCGTCCGAGAGAAGAGAGGTGTCCGAGAGAAGCGAGCCGTCCGAGAGAAGTGAGCTGTCTGAGAGAAGCGAGGCGTCCGAGAGATTCGAGGCGTCCGAGAGAAGTGAGCCGTCCGAGAGAAGCGAGGCGTCCGAGAGAAGCGAGCCGTCCGAGAGAAGTGAGCCGTCTGAGAGAAGCGAGGCGTCCAAGAGAAGAGAGGTGTCCGAGAGAAGCGAGGCATCCGAGGGAAGCGAGCCGTCCGAGAGAAGCGAGCCGTCCGAGCGAAGTGAGGCGTCTGAGAGAAGCGAGGCGTCCAAGAGAAGCGAGATGTCCGAGAGAAGCGAGCCGTCCGAGAGAAGCGAGATGTTCGAAAGAAGCGAGCACGCATGCGCATTTTGATTTTGCAACCCGCAACGTCACTTCCGTAGCATTCTGCGATAGGCAGCAGAATATGGCAACACACCGGCCATCGCCGGCAGATCACCATAAATTCTCACCTTGCGTCAGGTGTCGCCCCCCACTGGCTGGATGAGTGAATGTCACCTGTCAGTCGTAGAATCGCTCATCGACCAATCAGGGAGCGGCATCACAGAGAAGTAGGGGAGTCTCCGGTGTCACCGGTCGGTGTGCCATGACTCCAATTACAGAATGTTACAGGAAAGAAGAAGGAGCAATTCACAAAGATACATCAGAGAATTATTTGTATAAAGCTGATGAGATAAAAAAAAAAAAACCAATCACTTGTTTAAAAATAAAGGTCCTCCATCTATGGGGTGTATTTATAAAAATAAAATAAAAATGACATTGGTGACAATGGCAATGTGTATGGGGGAGGGCGAGGGGGGGGGGGGATGCTATTAGGCAAATTCCTATGATACTCCAGCGGCCAAATGCAATAATTTCCAATTTAAAGTCTGTGCTCACCTTTTCCTTTTATTATTAATTTTATTCCGATACTTACGTTCATTCCTTCTATTATATTATTATTATTATTATTATTGTCCTCAATTCCTGTCTTATTAATGTCCTCAGGTTCCCCCCTCTATCCAGATTTGTCCTGCCTCCACCAGACGGCTCCTGCCATAGAAATGACAGCAGCGCCGAGGCTTGGGTACTATAATGGGGGCTATAATAATAGGAGGGGGGGGGGTAAATAATATTAGGAGGGGAGGGGGTAAATAATAATAATAGGAGAGGAGGGGTAAATAATAATAATAGGAGAGGAGGGGTAAATAATAATAATAGGAGAGGAGGGGTAAATAAGAAGAAGAAGAAGGGAGGGGTAAATAATAATAATAAGAGGGGAGGGGTAAATAAAAATAATAGGAGAGGAGGGGCAAATAATAATAAGAGGGGAGGGGTAAATAATAATAATAGGAGAGGAGGGGTAAATAAAAATAATAGGAGAGGAGGGGTAAATAATAATAAGAAGAAGCGAGGGGTAAATAATAATAATAGGAGAGGAGGGGTAAATAATAATAAGAAGAAGGGAGGGGTAAATAATAATAATAATAATAGGAGGGGAGGGGTAAATAATAAAAATAGGAGAGGAGGGGTAAATAATAATAATAATAGGAGGGGTAAATAATAATAATAGGAGAGGAGGGGTAAATAATAATAATAGGAGAGGAGGGTTAAATAAAAATAATAGGAGAGGAGGGGTAAATAATAAGAAGAAGAAGGGAGGGGTAAATAATAATAATAGGAGAGGAGGGGTAAATAATAATAAGAAGAAGCGAGGGGTAAATAATAATAATAGGAGAGGAGGGGTAAATAATAATAAGAAGAAGGGAGGGGTAAATAATAATAATAATAGGAGGGGAGGGGTAAATAATAAAAATAGGAGAGGAGGGGTAAATAATAATAATAATAATAATAGGAGGGGAGGGGTAAATAATAATAATAGGAGAGGAGGGGGAAATAATAATAATAATAGGAGGGGTAAATAATAATAATAATAATAATAGGAGGGGAGGGGTAAATAATAATAATAGGAGAGGAGGGGGAAATAATAATAATAATAGGAGGGGTAAATAATAATAAAAATAGGGGGAGGGGTAAATAATAATAATAGGAGGGGAGGGGTAAATAATAATAATAGGATAGGAGGGGTAAATAAAAATAATAGGAGAGGAGGGGCAAATAATAATAAGAGGGGAGGGGTAAATAATAATAAAAGGAGGGGGAGGAATAAATAATAATAAGGGGGTAAATAATAATATAAATAAGAGGAGGGGGTAAATAATAACAGTAATAAGAGGGGGTAAATTCTATTAATAATAGGAGGGGGTTAAATAATATTAATAATAGGAGGGGGAAATAAAAATAATAATAGGAGGATGTAAATCATATTAATAATAGGAGGGGGGAAATAATAATAATAATAATAATAATAGAAGGGGTAAATAATAATAATTATAATAATAGGGGGGGTAATAATAACAACAATAGGAGGGGGTTAAATAATATTAATAATAGGAGAGAGGAAATAATAAAAAATAATAATAGTAGGGGGGGTAAATAATAATATTAGGAGGGGTGGGATAAATAATAACAATAGGAGAGGAGGGGCAAATAATATTAATAATAGGAGAGGAGGGGCAAATAATTATAATAAGAGGGGAAGGAATACATAATAATAATAATAGGGGTAAATAATAACAGTAATAAGAGGGGTTAAATAATTATATGAGGGGGAAATATTAATAATAATAATATTGGGGATGGTAAACAATAGTAAACAATAACAATAGTAGGGGGAGGGGTGAAGGGAGGAAGTGGGGCGGAGGGGGCGGGGTCGGTGGTGACACGCCGTCCAATCACAGCTCGCCCCTCTCTCGCTCCGGATACAATGTTGCATTCTCCGGGTCACGTGTCCGGGGAGATGACAGGCGCTGTCACGTGTCCCGCCCCGGTCCCCGCCCCCTGTGGCCGTGTATTGATATGCCTGGCCCCTCCCCCGGCCGGGTGTTGATGATGGGGGAAGGGATGTATCACGAGCGGCAGCGGCTGGAGCTGTGTGCGGTGCACGCCATCAATAATCTCCTCCAGAGGGAAGAGTTCTGCCAGAGCCGGGCCGAGGAGATCTGCCGGGGGTGAGAGGGGGGGGGACCGGACCGGGAGATCAGGGAATGGAGGGGGGGGTCACATCACCAGAGGGAAGGGGGGAGTCGGTAGGTGAAGATCAGGGATCTACCCGGGGATGAGGGTATTACCTCTATTATGGGGGGGGGGCAGGGATTATCCTCCTATGGGGTAACCTGCTGGGAGAGTGGGGTGAGAGATCTTCCCCCTGGGGGTGGAGGATGGGGCCCCAGGATGTTGGGGGAGGGGGGGGGGGTTGGATGGAGATCGAGGACCTGCCTGGGGGTGATTGCTCTGTCATTGGGGTATCTGGGGGAGGTTTTGGGGAGGACTACCCTCCATGGGGTAACCTGGGAGAGAGAGGTGAGAGATCTGTGTGTGGGGTGGGGGTAGGTGGAGATCAGGGAGTGATTGTTGGGGAATGTCCTGGGCGTGGGAGATGTTGAGGGGTGGTAGGTAGAGATCAGGGGGTGATATTTCTGTCATGGGGGTAGATTGGGGTATCTGGGGGGGGGGGGTCAAGGATCAACCCAGCAATTGGAGTTCAAACTGGAGTGTGTCCCGGTGGGGTGAGATCTGTCCCCTAAGAGAAATTGGGGGATCATAAAAAATATTTTGGGGGGGTCAGATAGAGATGGGGGGGGGGGGGTGAGTTGAGAGAAGGTGGGGGCACCAGAATAATGAAAAGCGAGTAAGGGGGTGGGGGAGGGGTGCAGGGGCAAGATAAATTGAGTAGGCAGGTGACCACATGAATGGCAGAGGGTTTGGTGGGGTGAGATGAAGGGGAGGGGCAGTAGATTGGGGGGGGGGGTGAGATAGAAGAGCGGGTTACCACATAGATGGGAGAAGGTTTGGTGGGGTCAGGTGAGGGGAAGGGCAGTAGATGGTGGGATAAGATAGAAGAGTGGGTCACCACGTGGATGGGAGAAGGTTTGGTGGGGTCAGGTGAGGGGGAGGGGCAGAAGATGGTGGGGTGAGATAGAACTGGTCACCTACGTGGATGGGAGAAGGTTTGGTGGGGTGGTATGAAGGGGAGGGGGGCAGTAGAGGGTGGGATGAGATTGAGCGGGGTCACCACGTGGATGGGAGAAGGTTTGGTGGGGTCAGGTGAGGGGAAGGGCAGTAGATGGTGGGATAAGATAGAAGAGTGGGTCACCACGTGGATGGGAGAAGGTTTGGTGGGGTGGTATGAAGGGGAGGGGGGCAGTAGAGGGTGGGATGAGGTGGAACGGGTGACCACCTGGATGGGTAGCTTTGGGGTGGGGTTTATGTTGACCTGTGATTGTTGTTCTTTCAGGTTGTCCCCGAACTCCGTGATCAACCCGCACCGCAGTCTGCTGGGCCTCGGCAACTATGATGTGAACGTCATCATGGCGGCCCTCCAGCTGGTGGACTACGCCGCCGTGTGGTGGGACAAACGCAGGTGAGAAGAAAAGGGGCAGCTTGGGATCAGTGTGGTCCAAGCTGGGGGATGGTGGCGGGAATTATTACCACTTGAGCTTTTTTGGGGGGGAGATGATCAGATTGAACCACCAATGGGCCCCCCCCCTCCCCCCACCAATGCCGAACATATTCATCTAACCTAAGGGGGGGCCCCCAGACTCAACAGGAGTTCTGTGGAAACCTGAAGACCATTCAGATGATAACGCTGAGGGTTAATGTTGTGAGGTGGGCGGGCCTCCTACCTGAGACTATGGCCCAGCAGAAAAGGAGATTTGGGGACAGAATGGCATTGAGATAATGTAATGTAATACTACATCCCCCCCCCCTGTTTCTGTGTTTAATTATGTTGGGTCATGGCACGTAGACAACGGTCTAGAGACACCTCCCAACGGAGGATGTGTAAGGAGGGGCTGCTTGCTTATCGTTATCCCTTTATGTGTTTCAACTGTAGTTGTTTAAATATACAGGTGTTGAGGGGATGTCTGGTGTAGGGGCTTGGAGGGTGGATGTCTAGTTTAGTGTAGGGGCTTGGAGGAGATGTCTAGTGTAGGGGCTTGGAGGAGAAGTCTAGTGTAGGGGCTTGGAGGAGAAGTCTAGTGTAGGGGCTTGGAGGAGAAGTCTAGTGTAGGGGCTTGGAGGAGAAGTC
Organism: Rana kukunoris; assembly: GCA_029574335.1. NCBI lineage: Eukaryota > Metazoa > Chordata > Amphibia > Anura > Ranidae > Rana > Rana kukunoris. The sequence continues at coordinate 21,045,069 of CM056055.1, read as the reverse complement.
TAGTGTAGGGGCTTGGAGGAGAAGTCTAGTGTAGGGGCTTGGAGGAGAAGTCTAGTGTAGGGGCTTGGAGGAGAAGTCTAGTGTAGGGGCTTGGAGGAGAAGTCTAGTGTAGGGGCTTGGAGGAGAAGTCTAGTGTAGGGGCTTGGAGGAGAAGTCTAGTGTAGTGTAGGGGCTTGGAGGAGAAGTCTAGTGTAGGGGCTTGGAGGAGAAGTCTAGTGTAGGGGCTTGGAGGAGAGTCTAGTCTAGTGTAGTGTAGGGGCTTGGAGGAGAGTAGTCTAGTGTAGTGTAGGGGCTTGGAGGAGAGTGTAGTCTAGTGTAGTGTAGGGGCTTGGAGGAGAAGTCTAGTCTAGTGTAGTGTAGGGGCTTGGAGGAGAAGTCTAGTCTAGTGTAGTGTAGGGGCTTGGAGGAGAAGTGTAGTGTAGGGGCTTGGAGGAGAAGTGTAGTGTAGGGGCTTGGAGGAGAAGTGTAGTGTAGGGGCTTGGAGGAGAAGTGTAGTGTAGGGGCTTGGAGGAGAAGTGTAGTGTAGGGGCTTGGAGGAGAAGTCTAGTGTAGGGGCTTGGAGGAGAAGTCTAGTGTAGGGGCTTGGAGGAGAAGTCTAGTGTAGTGTAGGGGCTTGGAGGAGAAGTCTAGTGTAGTGTAGGGGCTTGTCTAGTGTAGTGTAGGGGCTTGGAGGAGAGTCTAGTCTAGTGTAGTGTAGGGGCTTGGAGGAGAGTCTAGTCTAGTGTAGTGTAGGGGCTTGGAGAGAGAGTCTAGTGTAGTGTAGGGGCTTGGAGGAGAGTCTAGTGTAGTGTAGGGGCTTGGAGGAGAGTCTAGTGTAGTGTAGGGGCTTGGAGGAGAGTCTAGTGTAGTGTAGGGGCTTGGAGGGAGTGAGTCTAGTGTAGTGTAGGGGCTTGGAGGAGAAGTGTAGTGTAGGGGCTTGGAGGAGATGTCTAGTGTAGGGGCTTGGAGGAGATGTCTAGTGTAGGGGCTTGGAGGAGATGTCTAGTGTAGGGGCTTGGAGGAGAAGTCTAGTCTAGTGTAGTGTAGGGGCTTGGAGGAGAAGTCTAGTGTAGTGTAGGGGCTTGGAGGAGAAGTCTAGTGTAGTGTAGGGGCTTGGAGGAGAAGTCTAGTGTAGGGGCTTGGAGGAGAAGTCTAGTGTAGTGTAGGGGCTTGGAGGAGAAGTGTAGTCTAGTGTAGTGTAGGGGCTTGGAGAAGTGTAGTGTAGGGGCTTGGAGAAGTGTAGTGTAGGGGCTTGGAGGAGAAGTGTAGTGTAGGGGCTTGGAGGAGAAGTGTAGGGGCTTGGAGGAGTGTAGTGTAGGGCTTGGAGGAGAGTGGTAGGGGCTTGGAGGAGATGTCTAGTGTAGGGGCTTGGAGGAGATGTCTAGTGTAGGGGCTTGGAGGAGATGTCTAGTGTAGGGGCTTGGAGGAGTCTAGTGTAGTGTAGGGGCTTGAAGGAGATGTCTAGTGTAGGGGCTTGGAGGAGATGTCTAGTGTAGGGGCTTGGAGGAGATGTCTAGTGTAGGGGCTTGGAGGAGAAGTCTAGTCTAGTGTAGTGTAGGGGCTTGGAGGAGTCTAGTGTAAGTCTAGTGTAGTGTAGGGGCTTGGAGGAGTCTAGTGTAGTGTAGGGGCTTGGAGGAGAAGTCTAGTGTAGTGTAGGGGCTTGGAGGAGAAGTCTAGTCTAGTGTAGTGTAGGGGCTTGGAGGAGAAGTGTAGTCTAGTGTAGTGTAGGGGCTTGGAGGAGAAGTGTAGTCTAGTGTAGTGTAGGGGCTTGGAGGAGAAGTCTAGTGTAGGGGCTTGGAGGAGAAGTCTAGTAGGGGTGGAGGGGCTAGTTAGGGGCTTGGAGGAGAAGTCTAGTGTAGTGTAGGGGCTTGGAGGAGAAGTCTAGTGTAGTATAGGGGCTTGGAGGAGAAGTCTAGTGTAGTGTAGGGGCTTGGAGGAGAAGTCGTAGTGTAGGGGCTTGGAGGAGAAGTCTAGTGTAGGGGCTTGGAGGAGAAGTCTAGTGTAGTGTAGGGGCTTGGAGGAGAAGTCTAGTGTAGTGTAGGGGCTTGGAGGAGAAGTCTAGTGTAGTGTAGGGGCTTGGAGGAGAAGTCTAGTGTAGTGTAGGGGCTTGGAGGAGAAGTCTAGTGTAGGGGCTTGGAGGAGAAGTCTAGTGTAGGGGCTTGGAGGAGAAGTCTAGTGTAGTGTAGGGGCTTGGAGGAGAAGTCTAGTGTAGTGTAGGGGCTTGGAGGAGAAGTCTAGTGTAGTGTAGGGGCTTGGAGGAGAAGTCTAGTGTAGTGTAGGGGCTTGGAGGAGAAGTCTAGTGTAGTGTAGGGGCTTGGAGGAGAAGTCTAGTGTAGTGTAGGGGCTTGGAGGAGAAGTCTAGTGTAGTGTAGGGGCTTGGAGGAGAAGTCTAGTGTAGGGGCTTGGAGGAGAAGTCTAGTGTAGTGTAGGGGCTTGGAGGAGAAGTCTAGTGTAGTGTAGGGGCTTGGAGGAGAAGTCTAGTGTAGTGTAGGGGCTTGGAGGAGAAGTCTAGTGTAGTGTAGGGGCTTGGAGGAGAAGTCTAGTGTAGTGTAGGGGCTTGGAGGAGAAGTCTAGTGTAGTGTAGGGGCTTGGAGGAGAAGTCTAGTGTAGGGGCTTGGAGGAGAAGTCTAGTGTAGTGTAGGGGCTTGGAGGAGAAGTCTAGTGTAGTATAGGGGCTTGGAGGAGAAGTCTAGTGTAGTGTAGGGGCTTGGAGGAGAAGTGTAGTGTAGGGGCTTGGAGGAGAAGTCTAGTCTAGTGTAGTGTAGGGGCTTGGAGGAGAAGTCTAGTGTAGTGTAGGGGCTTGGAGGAGAAGTGTAGTGTAGGGGCTTGGAGGAGAAGTCTAGTCTAGTGTAGTGTAGGGGCTTGGAGGAGAAGTCTAGTCTAGTGTAGTGTAGGGGCTTGGAGGAGAAGTCTAGTCTAGTGTAGTGTAGGGGCTTGGAGGAGAAGTCTAGTCTAGTGTAGTGTAGGGGCTTGGAGGAGAAGTCTAGTCTAGTGTAGTGTAGGGGCTTGGAGGAGAAGTCTAGTGTAGTGTAGGGGCTTGGAGGAGAAGTCTAGTGTAGTGTAGGGGCTTGGAGGAGAAGTCTAGTCTAGTGTAGTGTAGGGGCTTGGAGGAGAAGTCTAGTCTAGTGTAGGGGCTTGGAGGAGAAGTCTAGTCTAGTGTAGGGGCTTGGAGGAGAAGTCTAGTAGGGGCTGGAGGAGAAGTGTAGTGTAGGGGCTTGGAGGAGAAGTCTAGTGTAGTGTAGGGGCTTGGAGGAGAAGTCTAGTCTAGTGTAGTGTAGGGGCTTGGAGGAGAAGTCTAGTGTAGTGTAGGGGCTTGGAGGAGAAGTCTAGTGTAGTGTAGGGGCTTGGAGGAGAAGTCTAGTGTAGTGTAGGGGCTTGGAGGAGAAGTATAGTGTAGTGTAGGGGCTTGGAGGAGAAGTCTAGTGTAGTGTAGGGGCTTGGAGGAGAAGTCTAGTGTAGTGTAGGGGCTTGGAGGAGAAGTGTAGTGTAGGGGCTTGGAGGAGAAGTCTAGTGTAGGGGCTTGGAGGAGAAGTCTAGTCTAGTGTAGGGGCTTGGAGGAGAAGTGTAGTGTAGGGGCTTGGAGGAGAAGTCTAGTGTAGTGTAGGGGCTTGGAGGAGAAGTCTAGTGTAGTGTAGGGGCTTGGAGGAGAAGTCTAGTGTAGTGTAGGGGCTTGGAGGAGAAGTCTAGTCTAGTGTAGGGGCTTGGAGGAGAAGTCTAGTCTAGTGTAGGGGCTTGGAGGAGAAGTCTAGTCTAGTGTAGGGGCTTGGAGGAGAAGTCTAGTGTAGTGTAGGGGCTTGGAGGAGAAGTCTAGTGTAGTGTAGGGGCTTGGAGGAGAAGTCTAGTGTAGTGTAGGGGCTTGGAGGAGAGTCTAGTGTAGTGTAGGGGCTTGGAGGAGAAGTCTAGTGTAGTGTAGGGGCTTGGAGGAGAAGTCTAGTGTAGTGTAGGGGCTTGGAGGAGAAGTCTAGTGTAGTGTAGGGGCTTGGAGGAGAAGTCTAGTGTAGTGTAGGGGCTTGGAGGAGAAGTCTAGTGTAGTGTAGGGGCTTGGAGGAGAAGTCTAGTGTAGTGTAGGGGCTTGGAGGAGAAGTCTAGTGTAGTGTAGGGGCTTGGAGGAGAAGTCTAGTGTAGGGGCTTGGAGGAGAAGTCTAGTGTAGTGTAGTGTAGGGGCTTGGAGGAGAAGTGTAGTGTAGGGGCTTGGAGGAGAAGTCTAGTGTAGTGTAGGGGCTTGGAGGAGAAGTCTAGTGTAGTGTAGGGGCTTGGAGGAGAAGTCTAGTCTAGTGTAGGGGCTTGGAGGAGAAGTCTAGTCTAGTGTAGGGGCTTGGAGGAGAAGTCTAGTCTAGTGTAGTGTAGGGGCTTGGAGGAGAAAGTGTAGGGGCTTGGAGGAGGTCTAGTGTAGGGGCTTGGAGGAGAGTCTAGTGTAGTGTAGGGGCTTGGAGGAGAAGTGTAGTGTAGGGGCTTGGAGGAGAAGTCTAGTGTAGTGTAGGGGCTTGGAGGAGAAGTCTAGTGTAGTGTAGGGGCTTGGAGGAGAAGTCTAGTGTAGTGTAGGGGCTTGGAGGAGAAGTCTAGTGTAGTGTAGGGGCTTGGAGGAGAAGTCTAGTGTAGTGTAGGGGCTTGGAGGAGAAGTCTAGTGTAGTGTAGGGGCTTGGAGGAGAAGTCTAGTCTAGTGTAGGGGCTTGGAGGAGAAGTCTAGTCTAGTGTAGGGGCTTGGAGGAGAAGTCTAGTCTAGTGTAGTGTAGGGGCTTGGAGGAGAAGTGTAGTGTAGGGGCTTGGAGGAGAAGTCTAGTCTAGTGTAGTGTAGGGGCTTGGAGGAGAAGTGTAGTGTAGGGGCTTGGAGGAGAAGTCTAGTGTAGGGGCTTGGAGGAGAAGTCTAGTGTAGTGTAGGGGCTTGGAGGAGAAGTCTAGTGTAGTGTAGGGGCTTGGAGGAGAAGTCTAGTGTAGTGTAGGGGCTTGGAGGAGAAGTCTAGTGTAGTGTAGGGGCTTGGAGGAGAAGTGTAGTCTAGTGTAGTGTAGGGGCTTGGAGGAGAAGTCTAGTCTAGTGTAGGGGCTTGGAGGAGAAGTCTAGTCTAGTGTAGTGTAGGGGCTTGGAGGAGAAGTGTAGTCTAGTGTAGTGTAGGGGCTTGGAGGAGAAGTCTAGTCTAGTGTAGGGGCTTGGAGGAGAAGTCTAGTCTAGTGTAGTGTAGGGGCTTGGAGGAGAAGTGTAGTCTAGTGTAGTGTAGGGGCTTGGAGGAGAAGTCTAGTGTAGGGGCTTGGAGGAGATGTGAAGGATGGAACGGTTGATGGGGGTGGAGATGAGGGGTGGTCCCTGAGGGGGAGGGGGGGTGGTTTGTTGTTGCAGTCACACATCCACAATGACGTTGGTGTCCCCCGCAGGTCTCTGGAGAGTTTGGCGCCGAGTGAAATCTTCGGCTTCATCCTGAACATCCCGTCTCCCATCTCGCTGGGCTTCCTCTCTCTGCCGATCACCCGCAAGCACTGGATCGCCGTACGGCAGATCAACGGCGTCTACTACAACCTGGATTCCAAGCTGAAATCTCCCGCCAAGCTCGGGGGCCCCAGGGAACTGAAGTAAGGACCGTGTGCTAATGATATGATGGTTGGGTCGGCCCGATTCCAGCCAAGACTCTTTATGGTGTTTTGCCATTAGCAGAGTATTCCTAGTCATGTTATTACTGTCGGTGTCCCCGTTGAGGTGACTTCCTGTCGGGACAGGAAGTGATGGGAAATTTCTCTAATGGAGACGCCAACCAAAGAAAAAAAAACATGTTTAGTTACGTGAGGAAGGATTAGAAGATCTGGGATCCGGTGGAGAGGGATCTCCATGTGAGGTGGTATTGATCTCGCCTCTTCAGGTGTTATGAGGGATTCTGGGGAAAGACGCTCTCTCCCCCCCAGGGGGCGCTCACGTGCGATCATCACAACGTTCCTGCCAGGTTCCCGGCATTGCTCAGATGCTCGGCGTGTGAGCTCACAGCTGTCACACGAGGTCGGTGGAATGCGGTGAGCGTGTGACGGGGGGGGTTGTTATTGGGTGTGTGACGAGGAGGAGGAGTGACTCGTATGGGAGGAATGAGGAGCACGTGCGAAGGATCGTGCTGAGACATTCCGCTGATGTCGGCATAATGACTTTCTTAAAGCTGCAGCTGCTTATTAAACGTTCAGTATGTAAATCTAGAGCTAATATGAAGACCTGACTCCATCCTCATATCACCCCCCCCCCCCCCCCCCGCAATTCCCTGCTCAGCCTGGGAGGGGTAGCACTCTGCGCCAATAGAGCTCTCTTGCAGCCTCCGAGAACGTGCCTCTCACAGGGCCACGCAGCAGTGCAATCTGTCACTTACTGTCTCCACCAGACACCGCTGATGACTCCTCACTGTACTCGGAGGCGGCTCTTGAATTAGGTGGTCGCCTAAGGCCTCGCACTCACAGGGGCCTCGCGGCTGCCTAACTTGATGCATTACCCCAGTTTTGAGGGACAATGTATCTTTAATTAGGCGGTCGCCTAAGGCCTCGCCCCCCGATCATTGAAAAAAGAAAAACACTTTTTATTTATTTTATTTTTAAATTTATATTTTTATTACATTTTAATAATATTTTTTTTTTATTATTTATTTTTTTAACACAAACAAAAAGGGGGTTTCTTTTCAATTTTTATTTTATTTATATTTTATTATTAGTGTTACCATACTCGCATTGTACTACTCTAGAGAAGTGATCAGGAATATATATTATTTTTTTTACACACTGTCACCAGTCAGATTATATGATGGCGCTGAACTGCACTGGTGAGACCGTGTGTGTAAAAATAAAATAAAAATAATAATAAACAAAAAAGAATAAAACACTTTTTTTTTTATTGTGAATTTATTTAGTTGCGCACGCAAAAAAAAAAAAATGCTTATGGCTGTGAAAGGGTTAAAGGAGAAGTTCACCTTTAGGAACATGTTACATTGTTTCACCCGCAGCATGTTGTATTTGTTTAAAAAAAAAAATATAGGAAATAAAATAAATTCGCACGGGGAAAAGAAAAAATGTATATCTTTGTTTATTTTTATTATTTTTACACACGGTCTCACCAGTGCAGTAGAGCGAACTGACTGGTGACCGTGTGTAGATAAAAATATATATTTATTATTTTTATTTAATTTTTTTAAAACACAAAGGGGTTTTCTTTTCAATTATTTTTAGTGTTACCATACTCACATTGGGGAAGTGATCAGGAATATATATATTATATATATATATATATATATATATATATATATATCCTGATCACTTCCCCAATGTGAGTATGGTAACACTAAAAATAATTGAAAAGAAAACCCCTTTGTGTTTTAAAAAAAAAAAAAAAAAATAATAAAAATTAATAAAAAAAATGTAATAAATTTGAAGAAAAATTAAGAAAAAAGGCGTTTCTTCTTTTTTTTTTTTTTTGTTTTTTTTTTTTTACACACTCCAGAGCAAATTAGATTTGTTTTATTACATTTTATTAATAATAATAATAATAATATTTATTTTTTAAACACAAACAAAAAGGGGGTTTTCTTTTAAAAAAAATTATAATTTATTTTTAGTGTTACCATACTCGCATTGTACTACTCTGGGAAAGTGATCAGGATTTTTTTTTTTACACACACACACTTTCACCAGTCAGATCTCCGCCACACCCATTATATGATGGCGCTGTAATGCACTGGTGAGACTGCGTGTAAATAAATAAGAATAATACAAATAAAGAAATACATTTTTATTTTTTTTGTAAATTAATATTTTTTTTATTTTCTGAACGCACACGCAAAAAAACTGCGTCTGGCTGTGAAAGGGTTAAAGGAGAAGTTCCCCTTCAGGAGCGTGTTACATTGTTTCACCCGTAACATGTTGCATTTGTTTAAAAAAAAAAAAAATTAGGAAATAAAATAAATTCGCACGGGGAAAAGAAAAAAATGTATATCTTTGTTTATTTTTACACACGGTCTCACCAGTGCAGTAGAGCGAACTGACTGGTGACCGTGTGTAGATAAATATAAATATATATTCTTGATCACTTCCCCAATGCGAGTATGGTAACACTAAAAATAATTGAAAAGAAAACCCCTTTGTGTTTTAAAAAAATTAAATAAAAATAATAAAAATTAATAAAAAAAAATGTAATAAATTTGAAGAAAAATTAAGAAAAAAGGCGTTTTTTTTTTTTTTTTTTTTTTTTTTTTTTTTTTTTTACACTCCAGAGCAAATTAGATTTGTTTTATTACATTTTATTAATAATAATAATAATAATAATATTTATTTTTTAAACACAAACAAAAAGGGGGTTTTCTTTTAAAAAAAATTATAATTTATTTTTAGTGTTACCATACTCGCATTGTACTAAAGTGATCAGGATTTTTTTTTTTTACACACACACTTTCACCAGTCAGATCTCCGCCACACCCATTATATGATGGCGCTGTAATGCACTGGTGAGACTGCGTGTAAATAAATAAGAATAATACAAATAAAGAAATACATTTTTATTTTTTTTGTAAATTAATATTTTTTTTATTTTCTGAACGCACACGCAAAAAAACTGCGTCTGGCTGTGAAAGGGTTAAAGGAGAAGTTCCCCTTCAGGAGCATGTTACATTGTTTCACCCGTAACATGTTGCATTTGTTTAAAAAAAAAAAAAATTAGGAAATAAAATAAATTCGCACGGGGAAAAGAAAAAAATGTATATCTTTGTTTATTTTTACACACGGTCTCACCAGTGCAGTAGAGCGAACTGACTGGTGACCGTGTGTAGATAAATATAAATATATATTCTTGATCACTTCCCCAATGCGAGTATGGTAACACTAAAAATAATTGAAAAGAAAACCCCTTTGTGTTTTAAAAAAAATTAAATAAAAATAATAAAAATTAATAAAAAAAATGTAATAAATTTGAAGAAAAATTAAGAAAAAAGGCGTTTTTTTTTTTGTTATTTTTTTTTTTTTACACACTCCAGAGCAAATTAGATTTGTTTTATTACATTTTATTAATAATAATAATATTTATTTTTTAAACACAAACAAAAAGGGGGTTTTCTTTTAAAAAAAATTATAATTTATTTTTAGTGTTACCATACTCGCATTGTACTACTCTGGGAAAGTGATCAGGATTTTTTTTTTTACACACACACACACACTTTTACCAGTCAGATCTCCGCCACACCCATTATATGATGGCGCTGTAATGCACTGGTGAGACTGCGTGTAAATAAATAAGAATAATACAAATAAAGAAATACATATTTTTTTTATTTTTTGTAAATTCATTTTTTTTTTTTTTTCTGAACGCACACGCAAAAAACTGCGTCTGGCTGTGAAAGGGTTAAAGGAGAAGTTCCCCTTCAGGAGCGTGTTACATTGTTTCACCCGTAAGATTTGTTTAAAAAATAAAAAATGGCTCCTAACTTTTTTTTTTGTGCGTTTCCAAGATTCAAAGCAGATTTGTTTCGGCCGCCGTCTGTAAGGACCGGTCCTCTTCGGTGTCGATCAGTGCTGTATTGGTAATCGATCGTCCCGTTTTCTCTCTTGCAGGGACTTCCTCCAGGACTGCATCGCCCGCGGCTCCTGCGAGGTCCTCCTGGTGGTGACGAAGGAGGTGGAGGAGAGCCGGCTGTGGATGACGGGAGAGGGCGCCACGTGAGAGCAAAGTCTTCCCAGAACCCTCAGCTGGGCTGAGCCGATAACCCAAAGACTTTTTAAGTTATAACATTAAGTATTTTTTATTTATTGGGAGGAGGGGGTACCCATCCCCCGCCCTCCTCCCCTCTCCTTTCAGGGTAACCCCCCCCCCCCCCCCCCCCCCCAAAACACGGACCGCCGGAATCAGAACATGCGTAGCGCTGAACCGGCGGTCCTTCCCGTCTTCTGATATATGCACTTATATACTATGACTGCCTTAACGATCGCCTGTCTTTTCTACCTGCATTAATGATCGACATCCAATGGTTTTCTGCTAATTCTATTAAAGTGATTTTATACGAGCAAAACTCAGTGATTGGTGGAGTTCTATGGGGGGGGGGGGGGGGTCATCACGCTTAAGGGTGACGTAAGTTCTTCTTCATTTGATTGGTTTGCGGAAAAGTTATAGCGTCTACAAAATAGTTGTTACAAATAGCGCCACCTAGTGGTGGTCCTGAGATATGACGGGTGCAAACGCCACATAAAAATATACAGTGCTCAAAAAAAATGGAGGGAACGCTTTTAAAAACGCATCAGATCTCAGTGGGGGAAATCTCATGCTGGATATCTTTACTGGTATGGACTGGGTAATAGGATCTATACTGGTATAAACTGGGAAATGTGTTGGGATCTATACTGGTATGGACTGGGTAATGTGTCGGGATTTATACTGGTATGGACTGTACCACTATAGATTCTACCACATTACCCAGTCCATACCAGTATCCCAACCACATTACCCAGTCCATACCAGTATCCCAACCACATTACCCAGTCTGTAACACTATAGATCCTACCACATTACCCGGACTTGGTATAGTGTTAGGATCTATACTGGGATGGATTGGGTAATGTGTCGGGCTCTACAGTATACTGGTATGGACTGGGTAATGTGTTGGGTTCTATACTGATACCCAGTCCATACCAGTATAGAGCCCAACACATTACCCAGTCCATACCAGTATAGAACCCAACACATTACCCAGTCCATACCAGTATAGAACCCAACACATTACCCAGTCCATACCAGTATAGAGCCCAACACATTACCCAGTCCATACCAGTATAGAGCCCAACACATTACCCAGTCCATACCAGTATAGAACCCAACACATTACCCAGTCCATACCAATATACTGTAGAGCCCAACACATTACCGACTGGGTAATGTGTTTGGGATACTGGTGTGGACTGGGTAATGTGTTGGGATACTGGTGTGGACTGTACCACTATAGATTCTACCACATTACTCAGTCCATCCCAGTATAGATCCCAACACATTACCCAGTCCATACCAGTATCCCAACCACATTACCCAGTCTGTAACACTATAGATCCTACCACATTACCCGGACTTGGTAATGTGTTGGGCTCTATGGAATACTGGTATGGACTGGTCATGTGTTGGGCTCTATGGAATACTGGTATGGACTGGGTAATGTGTTGGGCTCTATGGAATACTGGTATGGACTGGGTAATGTGTTGGGCTCTATGGAATACTGGTATGGACTGGTAATGTGTTGGGCTCTATGGAATACTGGTATGGACTGGTCATGTGTTGGGTTCTATGGAATACTGGTATGGACTGGTCATGTGTTGGGCTCTATGGAATACTGGTATGGACTGGTCATGTGTTGGGCTCTATGGAATACTGGTATGGACTGGGTCATGTGTTGGGCTCTATGGAATACTGGTGTGGACTGGGTAATGTGTTGGGATACTGGTGTGGACTGGGTAATGTGTTGGGATACTGGTGTGGACTGGGTAATGTGTTTGGGATTCTGGTGTGGACTGGGTAATGTGTTGGGCTCTATGGAATACTGGTATGGACTGGTCATGTGTTGGGCTCTATGGAATACTGGTATGGACTGGTCATGTGTTGGGCTCTATGGAATACTGGTGTGGACTGGGTAATGTGTTTGGGATACTGGTGTGGACTGGGTAATGTGTTTGGGATACTGGTGTGGACTGGGTAATGTGTTTGGGATACTGGTGTGGACTGGGTAATGTGTTTGGGATACTGGTGTGGACTGGGTAACTGGTGTGTGTGTAATTGGGATACTGGTGTGGACTGGGTAATGTGTTGGGATACTGGTGTGGACTGGGTAATGTGTTGGGATACTGGGTAATGTGTTGGTGTGGACTGTACCACTATAGATTCTACCACATTACTCAGTCCATCCCAGTATAGATCCCAACACATTACCCAGTCCATACCAGTATCCCAACCACATTACCCAGTCTGTAACACTATAGATCCTACCACATTACCCGGACTTGGTAATGTGTTGGGCTCTATGGAATACTGGTATGGACTGGTCATGTGTTGGGCTCTATGGAATACTGGTATGGACTGGGTAATGTGTTGGGCTCTATGGAATACTGGTATGGACTGGGTACTGTGTTGGGCTCTATGGAATACTGGTATGGACTGGGTAATGTGTTGGGCTCTATGGAATACTGGTATGGACTGGGTAATGTGTTGGGCTCTATGGAATACTGGTATGGACTGGGTAATGTGTTGGGCTCTATGGAATACTGGTATGGACTGGTCATGTGTTGGGCTCTATGGAATACTGGTATGGACTGGTCATGTGTTGGGTTCTATGGAATACTGGTATGGACTGGTCATGTGTTGGGCTCTATGGAATACTGGTATGGACTGGTCATGTGTTGGGCTCTATGGAATACTGGTATGGACTGGGTCATGTGTTGGGATACTGGTGTGGACTGGGTAATGTGTTTGGGATTCTGGTGTGGACTGGGTAATGTGTTGGGCTCTATGGAATACTGGTATGGACTGGGTAATGTGTTGGGCTCTATGGAAAACACTTATGGACTGGGTCACGTGTTGGGCTCTATGGAATACTGGTATGGACTGGTCATGTGTTGGGCTCTATGGAATACTGGTATGGACTGGTCATGTGTTGGGTTCTATGGAATACTGGTATGGACTGGTCATGTGTTGGGCTCTATGGAATACTGGTATGGACTGTGTCATGTGTTGGGCTCTATGGAAAACACTTATGGACTGGGTCATGTGTTGGGCTCTATGGAATACTGGTATGGACTGGTCATGTGTTGGGCTCTATGGAATACTGGTATGGACTGGTCATGTGTTGGGCTCTATGGAATACTGGTATGGACTGGTCATGTGTTGGGCTCTATGGAATACTGGTGTGGACTGGGTAATGTGTTGGGATACTGGTGTGGACTGGGTAATGTGTTGGGATACTGGTGTTGACTGGGTAATGTGTTGGGATACTGGTATGGACTGGGTAATGTGTTGGGATACTGGTATGGACTGGGTAATGTGTTGGGATACTGGTATGGACTGGGTAATGTGTTGGGATACTGGTGTGGACTGGGTAATGTGTTGGGATACTGGTGTGGACTGGGTAATGTGTTTGGGATACTGGTATGGACTGGGTAATGTGTTGGGATACTGGTGTGGACTGGGTAATGTGTTGGGATACTGGTGTGGACTGGGTAATGTGTTGGGATACTGGTGTGGACTGGGTAATGTGTTGGGATACTGGTGTGGACTGGGTAATGTGTTGGGATACTGGTGTGGACTGTACCACTATAGATTCTACCACATTACTCAGTCCATCCCAGTATAGATCCCAACACATTACCCAGTCCATACCAGTATCCCAACCACATTACCCAGTCTGTAACACTATAGATCCTACCACATTACCCGGACTTGGTAATGTGTTGGGCTCTATGGAATACTGGTATGGACTGGTCATGTGTTGGGCTCTATGGAATACTGGTATGGACTGGGTAATGTGTTGGGCTCTATGGAATACTGGTATGGACTGGGTAATGTGTTGGGCTCTATGGAATACTGGTATGGACTGGTAATGTGTTGGGCTCTATGGAATACTGGTATGGACTGGTCATGTGTTGGGTTCTATGGAATACTGGTATGGACTGGTCATGTGTTGGGCTCTATGGAATACTGGTATGGACTGGTCATGTGTTGGGCTCTATGGAATACTGGTATGGACTGGGTCATGTGTTGGGATACTGGTGTGGACTGGGTAATGTGTTTGGGATTCTGGTGTGGACTGGGTAATGTGTTGGGCTCTATGGAAAACACTTATGGACTGGGTCATGTGTTGGGCTCTATGGAATACTGGTATGGACTGGTCATGTGTTGGGCTCTATGGAATACTGGTATGGACTGGTCATGTGTTGGGCTCTATGGAATACTGGTATGGACTGTGTCATGTGTTGGGCTCTATGGAAAACACTTATGGACTGGGTCATGTGTTGGGCTCTATGGAATACTGGTATGGACTGGTCATGTGTTGGGCTCTATGGAATACTGGTATGGACTGGTCATGTGTTGGGCTCTATGGAATACTGGTATGGACTGTGTCATGTGTTGGGCTCTATGGAAAACACTTATGGACTGGGTCATGTGTTGGGCTCTATGGAATACTGGTATGGACTGGTCATGTGTTGGGCTCTATGGAATACTGGTATGGACTGGTCATGTGTTGGGCTCTATGGAATACTGGTATGGACTGGTCATGTGTTGGGCTCTATGGAATACTGGTGTGGACTGGGTAATGTGTTGGGATACTGGTGTGGACTGGGTAATGTGTTGGGATACTGGTGTGGACTGGGTAATGTGTTGGGATACTGGTATGGACTGGGTAATGTGTTGGGATACTGGTATGGACTGGGTAATGTGTTGGGATACTGGTATGGACTGGGTAATGTGTTGGGATACTGGTGTGGACTGGGTAATGTGTTGGGATACTGGTGTGGACTGGGTAATGTGTTTGGGATACTGGTGTGGACTGGGTAATGTGTTGGGATTCTGGTATGGACTGGGTAATGTGTTGGGATTCTGGTATGGACTGGGTAATGTGTTTGGGATTCTGGTGTGGACTGGTCATGTGTTGGGATACTGGTATGGACTGGGTAATGTGTTGGGATTCTGGTATGGACTGGGTAATGTGTTGGGATTCTGGTATGGACTGGGTAATGTGTTGGGATTCTGGTATGGACTGGGTAATGTGTTGGGATTCTGGTATGGACTGGGTAATGTGTTGGGATTCTGGTATGGACTGGGTAATGTGTTGGGATTCTGGTATGGACTGGTCATGTGTTGGGAATGAAAGGATGGCACATCAATTGATGAAAATTTTCCACCTACAGAGGACTGAATTCAAAGACCCCCCGAAAATCAGAGTGAAAAAATGACCGTATGTCTCCAGACCAGACCCTTTCCTGTCGGTCACGTGCTCTCAGGGTGCCCCCTCTCATCTGGGAAAAGCATGGGGCACCAGTGGCGGTCTTGCCAATTCTGGTGTTCAATGGCAAAGGCCAATCCAGCTCTATGGTGGCAGGCAGTGAGCACACTAGAGGACGTCACAACTGCACAATGGAATGGGCGAAAGCCCCTCCCCCTCTGCAAGGGGGGGCGTGACATAAAAAAAAAATGGGCTCATGTACATGAAAGCTGCACGCGAAGCACAGAGAAGTGTCAAAGATCCTTTATAAATATTATCATACAACGGATTTCATACAGGATGTGGCTACATCGCCCCCTACTGGGGGGAGTTCTGATTATTCTTTAATTTCTGCAAATATATTACAATAGATATTTTAATGAGGAAAACAAAATATATTTATATAAAGGGGGGTGGTTTTGTCTTTTCTCCTTCATTCAGAAACGGCAGAGTCTTCCTTCTCCAGGAGTTATTCCTAGAAGAGAAAAAGGAGGTGAGAATTGTACACAGCGGGAATTCAACCGCATAATATTCTGGATCATTGCCTTGCCCCACCCCCGCAGGAAAAAAAAAAAAACATTAAAAATTATCTCTGCACACAAAAACTTTTCAATTAAATATTTTTTTTCTCAATAACCACACAGGATCTATGCAAAATGGGTACAAAAAAAATGAATGGTACGTGTTGGTCACAGTAAATTTCTTTCATTCATTCAAAATGTACAATACTGCATTTGGCCACTAGATGGCAGCCAAGTATCAGAGGAATCGCCTATAATACTTAGCGCCATCTAGTGGCCAAATGCAAGACCATCATATAAGATTATTACTGGAAAGCAATGGAAGAAGGCGGCCCGGTCTGATAAATTCAAGAATGGTAGGAATAGTTTGTGTCTCTGCCCCTCCCACAATGGTGATTTCCTACAGTAGTTTGTGTCTCTGCCCCTCCCACAATGGTGAGATTTCCTGCAGTGGTTTGTGTCTCTGCCCCTCCCACAATGGGGAGGTTTCCCTGCAGTAGTTTGTCTCTGCCCCTCCCACAATGGTGAGATTTCCTGCAGTAGTTTGTGTCTCTGCCCCTCCCACAATGGGGAGGTTTCCGTGCAGTAGTTTGTGTCTCTGCCCCTCCCACAATGGAGAGATCTCCTGCAGTATTTTGTGTCTCTGCCCCTCCCACAATGGGGAGGTTTCCATGCAGTAGTTTGTGCCTCTGCCCCTCCCACAATGGTGAGATTTCCTGCAGTAGTTTGTGTCTCTGCCCCTCCCACAATGGTGAGATTTCCTGCAGTAGTTTGTGTCTCTGCCCCTCCCACAATGGGGAGGTTTCCCTGCAGTAGTTTGTGTCTCTGCCCCTCCCACAATGGGGAGGTTTCCCTGCAGTAGTTTGTGTCTCTGCCCCTCCCACAATGGGGAGATCTCCTGCAGTAGTTTGTGTCTCTGCCCCTCCCACAATGGTGAGATTTCCTGCAGTAGTTTGTGTCTCTGCCCCTCCCACAATGGTGAGATCTCCTGCAGTAGTTTGTGTCTCTGCCCCTCCCACAATGGAGAGATTTCCTGCAGTAGTTTGTGTCTCTGCCCCTCCCACAATGGAGAGATTTCCCTGCAGTAGTTTGTGTCTCTGCCCCTCCCACAATGGGGAGATCTCCTGCAGTAGTTTGTGTCTCTGCCCCTCCCACAATGGTGAGATTTCCTGCAGTAGTTTGTGTCTCTGCCCCTCCCACAATGGTGAGATCTCCTGCAGTAGTTTGTGTCTCTGCCCCTCCCACAATGGGGAGATTTCCTGCAGTAGTTTGTGTCTCTGCCCCTCCCACAATGGGGAGATTTCCTGCAGTAGTTTGTGTCTCTGCCCCTCCCACAATGGGGAGATTTCCTGCAGTAGTTTGTGTCTCTGCCCCTCCCACAGTGGGGAGGTTTCCTGCAGTAGTTTGTGTCTCTGCCCCTCCCACAATGGTGAGATTTCCTGCAGTAGTTTGTCTCTGCCCCTCCCACAATGGGGAGGTTTCCTGCAGTAGTTTGTGTCTCTGCCCCTCCCACAATGGTGAGATTTCCTGCAGTAGTTTGTGTCTCTGCCCCTCCCACAATGGAGAGATTTCCTGCAGTAGTTTGTGTCTCTGCCCCTCCCACAATGAGGAGATTTCCCGCAGTAGTTTGTGTCTCTGCCCTTCCCACAGTGGGGAGGTTTCCTGCAGTAGTTTGTGTCTCTGCCCCTCCCACAATGGTGAGATTTCCTGCAGTAGTTTGTGTCTCTGCCCCTCCCACAATGGTGAGATTTCCTGCAGTAGTTTGTGTCTCTGCCCCTCCCACAATGGTGAGATTTCCTGCAGTAGTTTGTGTCTCTGCCCCTCCCACAATGGGGAAATTTCCCTGCAGTAGTTTGTGTCTCTGCTCCTCCCACAGTGGGGAGGTTTCCTGCAGTAGTTTGTGTCTCTGCCCCTCCCACAATGGTGAGATTTCCTGCAGTCGTTTGTCTCTGCCCCTCCCACAATGGTGAGATTTCCTGCAGTAGTTTGTGTCTCTGCCCCTCCCACAATGGGGAGATTTCCTGCAGTAGTTTGTGTCTCTGCCCCTCCCACAATGGGGAGATTTCCTGCAGTAGTTTGTGTCTCTGCCCCTCCCACGATGGGGAGGTTTCCTGCAGTAGTTTGTGTCTCTGCTCCTCCCACAGTGGGGAGGTCTCCTTGCAGTGTACAGCAGTTTGTAGCTCCGTTACGGAGGGCCGGTTTGGGCCGCCATCGCTTATAAACACAAAGATTCTCCATGTGAAGGGCTCTGATTACCCAGACTCCTCCCAGAGAGGCAGCAAGACGGGTTTTGCAACCGTTTCTCTTCAACCGATCTCAGATTTCAAACTTTCCTAAAGAGAGAACGCCTGCCGGTCATCGTTCTCTGTGCAGCGCCGCGGTCTGTGTCAGAGCTACAGTGCCTTCAAAAAGTATTCATACCCCTTGAAAATTTCCCACATTTTCTCATGTTACAACCAAAAAAATGTAAATGTATTTTATTGGGATTTTATGTGAAAGACACAAAGTGACACATAATTGTGAAGTGGAAGGAAAAAGATACAAATAAATATGTGAAAAGTGTGGGGGGAGGGGCATTTGTATTGCGCCCCCTTTACTCTGATAACTAAAATCTAGAGGAACCAATTTTTTTCAGAAGTCACCTAATTAGTAAATAGAATCCCCCTGCGTGTCATGTAATCTCAGTAAAAAATACAGCTGTTCTGTGCGGCCCTCAGAGGTTTGTTAGAGAACCTTAGTGAGCAAACAGCATCATGAAGGCCGAGGAACACCCCAGACAGCTCGGGGGATGAAGTTGTGGAGAAGAATAAAGCAGGGTTCGCTTATAAAAAAAAATCTCCCAAGCTTTGAAGATCTCACGGAGCTTCTGTTCACAGAGCCGCCATCAGGGGGGTACAGGCAGTACACCTGTAAGGGGCCCAGAGGTTCCCAGGGGCCCGGGTAGCAACCCCCCTTTTTTTTTATATTTTTTTTTACTTTTTTTTTCTTCTTTTGTCTTTTTTATTCAAGGGCCCAGAGGTCCCCAGGGCCCGGATGGCTACCCCCCCTTATTTTTTATAATTTTTATTTTTTTTTGTAAGGGGCTCAGAGGTCCCCAGGGCAACCCCCCCCCCCCCCCCCCCAATTCGTGGCACCCCCCGCTTTTTAATTCATGCCCCCTCCTTCTCAATTAGTGGCGGCACACCCCCACTTCCCAATTCGCCCCCCGGTTCTCTGCTCCAGGGGGCCCATGCCTGAAGCTGTGTAAGGGGCCCCATAATTCCTGACAGCAGCCCTGTCTGTTCAATCCATCATCGGAAAATGGAAAGAGTACGGCACAACTACAAACCTACCAAGACATGGCCGTCCACCTAAACCAGGGATCTTCAAACTACAGCCCTCCAGCTGTGGTGGAACTACACTTCCCATGAGGCATTGTAAAAATCTGACATTCACAGACATGACTAGGCATCATGGGAATTGTAGTTCCTGAACACCTGGAGGGCCATAGTTTGAAGACCCCTGACCTAAACTAACCTGGCCGGGCCGGGCAAGGAGAGCGTTCACAAATCTGCCCTTTATGGAAGAGCGACAAGAAGAAAGACATAAGTCGTCCTGTTTGTGAGAAGCCATGTGGGGGAGGGGAGACAGCAAACATGTGGAGGAAGGTGCTCTGGTCACATGATACCAAAATTCAACAACAAAACGCCACATGTGGGGAAAACTAACACTGCACATCACCCTGAACACACCATCCCCACTGTGAAACATGGTGGTGGCAGCATCATGTGTTGGGGATGCTTTTCTTCAGCAGGGACAGGAAAGCTGGTCAGAGTTGATGGGAAGATGGATGGAGACAAATACAGGACAATCTTAGAAGAAAACCTGTTGGAGTCTGCAAAAGACTTGAGACCGGGGGGGGGGTTCACCTTATGCCAGAGCCATATCTACTTATAGATGGATACGTACCGGTATCTGGCAGGACGTGCTCTCACAGGCCGCTGGACAACATTTCTGGTTGTCGTTACAGTTGGTGTCGGAGATGCACTGAGTGGTCTTGACGCAGGTGGTCCCATTCTGAGGTTCTAGAACAGGGGGGCACGATCCCGGCTTATCTGGAAGGAGACAGAGAGACGAATCCTTAATGAATTACTATAACAGCTTCACCTCTTCTGGGAAGGCCGTCCACAAGGTTTAGGAGGGTGTCTATGGGAATGTTTGACCATTCTTCCAGAAGCGCATTTGTGAGGTCAGGCACTGATGTTGGAAGAGAAGGCCTGGCTCGCAGTCTCCACGGGGTGAGTTCAGGGCTCTGTGAAGGCCAGTCAAATTCCTCCACCCCCAAACTCGCTCCTCCATGTCTTTATGGACCTTGGTTTGTGCACTGGTGGGGGGATTATGGTGTGGGGTTATTTTTTCAGGGGTTGGGCAGTGAAGGGAACTCTGAAGGCGTCAGCATACCAAGACATTTTGGACAATTTCATGCTCCCAACTTTGTGGGAGGAGTTTGGGAGACGGACTCTTCCTGTTCCAACATGACTGCCCACCAGTGTACAAAGCAAGGTCCATAAAGACATGGAGGAGCAACTTTGGGGTGGAGGAACCTGACTGGTCTGGACAGAGTCCTGAAGACCTCAACCCCAAAGAACACCTTTGGGATGAATTAGAGCGGAGACTGCGAGCCAGGCCTTCACCGGGGCACAAAGCAAGGTCCATAAACACGTGGATGAGCGAGTTTTGGTTGAGTGTTACCTATAGGGTTAGGATTGGTGCTAGGGGTAAGGTTTACCCATAGGGTTGGCAGCAGAGTAAAGGGTACCTATAGGATTAGGAGTAGGGTTATCTATAGGGTTGACAATAGGAAGGGTTAGCACTTGGGTATGGGTTATCTATAGGGTTAGCAGTATAGTAAAGGTTTACCTATAGGGTTAGAGTTAACATTAGGGTAGGGTTACTTATAAGGTTAGGGTTAATTCTAGGTTGAGTGTTACCTACAATGTAAGGTTGGGATTAGGGCTTGGGGCTTGGGTAAGGTTTACCTATAGGGTTAGAGTTAACATTAGGGTAGGGTTTGGACTAACTCTCGGTTGAGTGTTGCCTATACGGTTAAGTTTAGGTCTAGGGTAAGGTTAACCTATAGGCTTATCAGTTGGATCAGGGTTACCTATAGAAATAGAGTTCACATTAGGGTAGCGTTACCTATAGGGTTAGGGTTAGTTCTAGGTTGGGTGTTACCTACAATATAAGTTTAAGATTAGTGCTAGGGTAAGTAAAGGGTACCTATAGGATTAGGAGTAGGGTTATCTATAGGGTTGACAATAGGAAGGGTTAGCACTTGGGTATGGTTTACCTATAGGGTTAGCAGTAGAGTAAAAGGTACCTATAGGATTAGGAGTAGGGTTATCTATAGGGTTGACAATAGGAAGGGTTAGCACTTGGGTATGGTTTACCTATAGGGTTAGCAGTAGAGTAAAGGGTACCTATAGGATTAGGAGTAGGGTTATGGGTTATCTATAGGGTTGACAATAGGAAGGGTTATCAATGGGGGTTAGCACTTGGGTAAGGATTATCTATAGGGTTAGGGTTTTCCTATAGGGTTAGCAGTAGAGTTAAGGTTACCTATAGGATTAGAGTTAACATTAGGGTAGGGTTAATTCTAAATTGAGTGTTACCTATAAGGTTAGGATTGGGGTGAGGTTTACCTATAGGGTTAGCAGTAGGGTAAAGCTTACCTATAGGATTATAACTAGTGCTAAGGTTAACCTATAAGGTTAGCAATTGGTTACTCATAGTGTTGGAGTTACCCTTATGGTAGGGTTACCTATAGGGTTAGAACAAGTTGAAGGTTTAACCTATAGGCTAATCAGTTGGATCAAGGTTACCTACAGAGGTAGAGTTGACATTTAGGGTAGGGTTACCTATAGGGTTAGGGTTAATTCTCAGTTGAGTGTTACCTATACGGGTAGGGTTAGTGCTAGGGGTAAGGTTTACCTATAGGGTTAGCAGTAGAGTAAAGGGTACTTATAGGATTAGGAGTAGGGTTATGGGCTATCTATAGGGTTGACAAAAGGAAGGGTTACCTATGGGGTTAGCACTTGGGTAAGGATTACCTATAGGGTTAGGATTAGTGCTAGGGTAAGGTTTTCCTATAGGGTTAGCAGTAAAGGTTACCTATAGGGTTAGAGTGAGCATTAGGGTAGGGCTGCCTATAAGGTTAGGGTTAATTCTAAGTTGAGTGTTACCTACAATGTGAGGTTAGGATTAGGGCTAGGGTGAGGTTTACCTATAGGGTTAGAGTTAACATTAGGGTAGGGTTAATTCTAAATTGAGTGTTACCTATAAGGTTAGGATTAGGGTAAGGCTTACCTATAGGGTTAGCAGTAGGGTAAAGGTTACCTATAGGGTGCTAGGGTAAGGTTAACCTATAAGGTTAGCAGTTGGTTCAGGGTTGCCTATAGTGTCGGAGTTACCCTTATGGTAGGGTTACCTATAGGGTTGGTTCAAGTTGAAGGGTAAGGTTAACCTATAGGCTTATCAGTTGAATCAGGGTTACCTACAGATATAGAGTTAACATTAGGGTAGGGTTACCTATAGGGTTAGGGTTAATTCTTGGTTCAGTGTTACCTATACGGTTAGGGTTAGTGCTAGGGTAATGTTTACCTATGGGGTTAGCACTTGGGTAAGGATTACCTATAGGGTTAGGATTAGTGCTAGGGTAAGGTTTACATATAGGGTTAGCAGTAAAGGTTACCTATAGGGTTAGAGTAAACATTAGGGTATGGTTGCCTATAGGGTTAGGGTTAATTGTAAGTTGAGTGTTGCCTACGATATAAGGTTAGG
Source organism: Rana kukunoris (assembly GCA_029574335.1). Lineage (NCBI taxonomy): Eukaryota > Metazoa > Chordata > Amphibia > Anura > Ranidae > Rana > Rana kukunoris. The sequence continues at coordinate 21,022,799 of CM056055.1, read as the reverse complement.
GCTAGGGTAAGGTTTGCCTGTAGGGTTAGAGTTAACATTAGGGTAGGGCTTCCTATAGGGTAGGGTTAGTTCTAAGTTGATAGTTACATATAAGGTTAGGATTAGGGTAAGGTTTACCTATAGGGTTTGCAGTAGGGTAAAAGTTCCCTATAGGGTTAGAACTAGTGCTAGGGTAAGGTTAACCTATAAGGTTAGCAGTTGGTTCAGGGTTACCTATAGTGTTAGAGTTAACCTTACGGTAGGGTTAGAAAAAGTTGAAGGGTAAGGTTAACCTTTAGGCTTATCAGTTGGATCGGGGTTACCTATAGAGATAGAGTTAACATTAGGGTAGGGTTACCTATAGGGTTAGGGTTAATTCTCGGTTGGGTGTTACCCATACGGTTAGGGTTAGTGCTAGGGTAATGTTTACCTATATGGTTAGGAGTGGGAGGTGGGTTACCTAAGGCAACCCTTACCCAACCGCTAACCCTACCCTGGCATTGATCCTAGCCCTATAGGCAACACCCAACCTAGAATTAACCCTAACCCTAGAAGTAACCCTACCCTAATGTTAACTCTATCCCTATAGGTAACCCTTACCCTAGTCTTAATTCCTACTCTATTGGATACATTTTACCAATTAGGTTTACACATTTCATTTCCGGGCGGAGTACCTCTGCAATGCTCACCTACTGGCATCAGGCACTGGTAGCCATCACAGCCGGTCTTGCAGCATTTCTGGCTTCCCACACATTCGGTGTCATTGTGGCACAGTTTGGCAAAGCACACCCCTAGAGACAGCTCCTCCGGAGGGGGGCATTTTCCAGGTTTGTCTGAAAGAAATGAAACATCATGAGTCAGGTGGCATGAGTTTTATAGAGACGCCATTGGCTGCCGGTGTGATAGGACGAATTGCTCAAGGGCTTCAAGATATTAGTGGGCAACTCTTAGGCGGCGTACACACGACCGAGGTTCTCGCTAGAAACCAGCGAGAACCTCGGCCGTGTGTACGCTCCTGGCTCGCCCCGCCCGTCAGGAATCCCGTCGAGCGAATAGAGAGCAGGCTCTCTATTTGCTCGCCGGCCCGTCGGGATGAATGGCTGGTTGCCATTCCCGATGGGCGGGTCGCCGATTTTGACGGCCGGCCGAGAACCTCGACGGGCGGAACGATGTGTTCCGCCCGTCGAGGTTCTCGTACGTGTGTACGCTGCCTAACCCTAGTATTAACCCTAAACCCTTTAGGTAAGGTAACCCTCAACCTACTAGGATTACTCACAACCCCTGTCCTAGTAAGAACTCCAACTCTATAGGTAACCCTGAACCAACCATTAACCTTACCCACGCACTAGTTCTAATCCTATAGGTAACCCATAACCCTACTGCTAATCCTATAGGTAACGTTTACCCTACTTCTAACCCTATAGCTAACCCTTACCCTAGCACTAATTCTAAACCTATAGGTAACCTGCCAACCCCATAGGTAAGCCTTACTTCTATCACTAATAATAACCTTATAGATAACAATAAATATGGGGCAATTCCTCAAGGGGAGGATGGGACAACTCCAAATTAATGGCCATGGGAGGATGGGGCAATTTCATAATAATGGCCATGGAAGCATGGGGCAGTTCCATATTAATGGCCATGGGGAGGATGGGGCAACTCTATGTTAATTGTCATGGGAAGATGGGGCAACTCCATATTAATGGCCATGGGGAGGATGGGGCAACTCTATATTAATGGCGATGAGAAGATGGGGCAACTCCATATTAATGTCCATGGGAGGATGGGGCAATTCCATAATAATGGCCATGGAAGCATGGGGCAGTTCCATATTAATGGCCATGGGGAGGATGGGGCAACTTTATTTTAATTGCCATGGGAAGATGGGGCAACTCCATATTAATGGCCATGGGGAGGAAGGGGCAACTCCATATTAATGGCCATGGAAGCATGGGGCAGTTCCATATTAATGTCTATGGGAAGATGGGGCAACTCCATATTAATGGCCATGGGGAGGATGGGACGACTTCTTATTAAGGGCTATGGTTTTGGAACGGGATGCCCAACCTAACCTCACAAATAGGCACAAATTGCCAAAGACACCCTCCAAAATCTTGTGGAAAGTCGTCCTGGAAGATTGATGGATGTTATAGCTATAAAGATGGGACAACTCTATATTAATGGTCATGGGAGGAAGGGGCAATTCCATAATAATGGCCATGGAAGCATGGGGCAGTTCCATATTAATGGCCATGGGGATGATGGGACAACTCAATAATAATGGCCATGGGGAGGATGGGACCACTCCAAATTAATGTCTTTGGTCGGATGGGACGACTTCTTTTAAAGAGCCATGGTTTAGGGTTGGGATGCCCAACCCAACCTTACAAATGAGCACAAATTCTTAAAGACACCCTCCAAAATCTTGTGGAAAGTCATCCTGGATGATTGGTGGCTGTTATAGACACAAAGAGGGGACAACTCTATATTAATGGCCACATGGCAGATTGGACAACTCCATATAAACGGCCATGGAAGCATGGGGCAATTCCATATTAATGGGCATGGGGAGAATGGGACAACTCCATAAAAATGGTCATGGGGAGGATGGGACAACTCTATAATAATGGCCATGGGGAGGATGGGACAACTCTATAAAAATGGCCATGGGGAGAATGGGACAACTCCATAATAATGGTCATGGGGAGGATGGAGCAACTCCATATTAATAGCCATGGGGAGGATGGGACAACTCCATAATAATGGTCATGGGGAGGATGGAGCAACTCCATATTAATAGCCATGGGGAGGATGGGACAACTCCATAATAATGGCCATGGGGAGGATGCGACAACTCCATAATAATGGCCATGGGAAAATGGGACTATTCCATATTAATGGCCATGGGAGGATGGGACAACTCTATATAAATGGCCATAGGGAGGATGGGGCAATTCCATATTAATGGCTGTGGGGAGGATGGGGCAACTCCTTAATGGCTATGGTTCTAGAATGGGATGCCCAACTTGACCTCACAAATGGGCTCAAGTTCCCCCAGAAACAGACAGGGATGACCATCCAATCCTGGAGGTGTTGCCTGTGTACAGTAAAGTCTCTCTTACACAATTGGCAAAGGACGTCGTCTGTTTATATTAATTGGTGATATATTACTTCATGAGCCTGAGTCAGACACAAATTACCGAAATAATGACATCGATCTGACATTGTCAGGATTAATCACTCTGCCTACAATGGATTGTAAGACTTTGAGATGTTCTGCATCAGAAATATTTGGATGATGGACAGATGCCAAGAGACCGATCCTCGTCTGTCATAATTGAACGTTATGATTGCAGGCGGTACAATGGAAATGAACTCAGTGATTCACCAAGAAACAATTGCCACCAACTGCTGATGGTGTAACTGGCGACGCAAATAAATAAGTGCGGCGCTCCTAAAACCTCACATAACCTCCGACCGAAAATCATAATAAAAGAAGTACAATAATAATTGTTAAACACAAAGAAACGCCTAAATGTTGTGTAAGTAATAAATTATAACATGCAATGTAAAATGTGATCAATAAAAGTGTAGCAAGTTCCATGTGATATTGGCCATTTTCCTTCCACCTCAACGCTTAGGTGTCTTTTTCACTCAACTTTTACCCAAGGTTCACCCAGCTTTCACCCAACTATTACCCAAAGTTCACCAAATGTTTACTCAACATTCACCCAGCTTTTACTCAAGGTTCACCCAAGTTTTACTTAAGATTCACCCAATGTTTACTCAACGCTCACCCAACTTTTACTCAAGATTCACCCAGTGTTTACTCAAGATTCACCCAGCTTTTACTCAAGGTTCACCCAATGTTTACATAAGATTCACCCAGCTTTCATCCTAGATTCACTCAACTTTCACCCAACTATTACCCAAAGTTCATCCAACTTTTACTCAAGGTTCACCCAATGTTTACTTAAGATTCACCCAGCTTTTATTCAAAGTTCACCCAATGTTTACTCAATGTACACCCAGCTTTTACTCAAGGTTCACCCAATGTTTACGCAAGGTTCTCCCAATGTTTACGCAAGGTTCTCCCAATGTTTACGCAAGGTTCACCCAATGTTTACGCAAGGTTCACCCAATGTTTACGTAAGGTTCACCCAATGTTTACGTAAGGTTCACCCAATGTTTACGCAAGGTTCTCCCAATGTTTACGCAAGGTTCACCCAATGTTTACGCAAGGTTCTCCCAATGTTTACGCAAGGTTCTCCCAATGTTTACGCAAGGTTCTCCCAATGTTTACGCAAGGTTCTCCCAGCTTTTACTCAATCTTCACCCAATGTTTACTCAATGCTCATCCAACTTTTACTCAAGGTTCGCCCAACTTTTACCCAAGATTCATCCAAATTTTACTCAAGGCTCCCCCTCAAGGCTCACCCAACTTTTATTCAAGGTTCATCCAAGTGTCACCCACGATTCACCCAATGTTCACCCAAGAGTCACACATTTTTTTTTTTATTAAATCTTATGGTAAAAATGGCTAGAAGTTGGGTGAATGTTGGATGAAACCAAACCATCGATAAACAAGACCTGTCAGCGCGAACCTCCTAGTAGTAAGAGAATCTTACATGGGCTTATGGTATAAATTTATAGATGCTTCACAGATTTCCCATACTGGTCTACCTAAAGTATCTTTCCCGTCTGTCAGGTTTTGGAGAACATTGAGGTCACATTGTGGACAGAGAGGAGGACAACCGAGTGAAGAAGGCCACCTACATCAAACTAGAACCACCATCTCTGAACTGGAAGGAAGTCCTTCCAACACCATCCGCCTTCCACACAATATGCCGTTTTAACGCCTCTAGCTGGCAATTTGACAACAACTCGCACCTTCAGCTATGTAATCAGAACAATTAACCTTCTTCCCGGCCTTAATGACACAACATTGATTGTATTATGGAAATGGCTCTAGGTGGTTTCCCAACCTTCACACCCCTTATCAAGTTCTTAAACTATCAACATCTGACGTGACACATTACATGGGAATTGGATGAAGGTGATCCATGTGGTACCCATGTGCATATCGCTGTTGGGGTATCTTCTGCTGTAGTCTGCCAGTGTTCCACCTACTGTCCAATACCAGTCAGTCCCACTACTGTCTGCCAGTCATCCTGATACTCTCCATTACCAACAGTCCTCCTACAGTCCACCACCAATCTGTCCTATCCAGTAGCCCTGCTACAGTCCCTTACTACCAGGCAGTTTCTGCTGCAGTCAGTCATGTCTTCTGCTTTACGGGCACCCATCCACCTCTGAATCCACGAGTAGTACCTGTTGGGTGACCTGGGGGTGGCATGCAGCTAAGTCCATATTCCCATGAGGGGGTTCCAGGCAGAACAACAGCCATCTCTCGGACTCCATCCTCAGGGGTAGTGGTTACATTGAGAAGAGGCCATCACCCACACTCGTGCCATCCAACATTACAGAACAAGTCCAGGTGAATGGAACTAAGTACTGGCTATGTCACATGAAGGACCTGCTTTGAACAATTCTCCACCTCTGTGTCCATGAATACCTGCTGGGTGACCTAGGGGTTACCCAGAACCATCCCCAAACTGTTCCCACAAAGTTGGGAGCACTAAAAATTGTCCTAAATGTCTTGGTCTTCCCTTCACTGGAACGAAGAGGCCAAACCCAACCCCTGAAAAACAACCCCCACATCATAATCCCCCCTCCCCACCATAATCCCACCTCCACCAAATGGTTTGGACTATTGCACAAAGCAAGGTCCAAAAAGACATGGATGAGCGAGTTGGGGTGGAGGGACAGGCCTGAACAGAGTCTTGAACTCAACCGAACAGAACACCTTTGGGATGAGTTAGAGCGGAGACTGCGAGCCAGGCCTTCTCGTTCAACATCAGCGCCTGACCTCACAAATGCTCTTCTGGAAGAATGGTCAAACATTCCCATAGACACCCTCCTAAACCTTGTGGACGGCCTTCCCAGAAAAGTTGAAACTGTTATATCTGGAAAGGGTCAATATTGGCAACTCAAAATTGAACCCTACGGACTAAGACTGGGGTGCCATTATAGTTCTTGTGTGTAAAGGCCGGCGTCCCAATACTTTAGGTAATATAGTGTATGTTGGATACTCAGCTCATAGGAGTGTGGAGAAAAAGGGGCCATGTGTTGATGAGTACCAACCCTACGCTTGTCATACCGATCACGTACGGTATCTATAGCGTGACACCTCCGTATCAAACGACGGGAGAAAATATATAATGCATTTATGAAATACACCCGGGGGAATTCTACGTCACGTCAAACAGTACCAAACTACTGCACGACTGTCTAGATCACCCGGCAACTGTATATAAAAGAAGATATATGATTAATTACACACAAGAGATCCATTTAGAGTACCGTAGAACCTCGATTTACGAGTATAATCCGTTCCAGGAGAATGCTTGTAATCCAAAGCACTCGCATATCAAAGCGAGTTTCCCCATAGAAGTCAATGGAAACGAAGATAATTCGCAGGGCCGCCATCAGGAATTATGGGGCCCCTTACACAGCTTCAGGCATGGGGGCCCCCTGGAGCAGAGAACCGGGGGGGGGGGCTGCCAAGTCAAGTTGCAGCGGATTGAGAAGCGGGGGGTATGGATTGAGAGGTGGGGGGTTGGCCTGGGGACCATTGAGCCCCTTACAAAAAAAAAAAAAGGGGGGGTTGCTATCTGGGGCCCTGGGGACCTCTGGGCCCTTTATTAAAAACAAAAAAAAAATATATATATATATATATATATATATATATATATATATATATATATAAATTGTTTTATATAAAAAAAAGGGGGGTTGGCATCCAGGGCCCTGGGGACCTCTGGCCCTTTAATAAAGACAAAAATAAAAATAAAAAATAAATATAAAATATATATAAAACATTTTTATAAAAAAAAAAGGGGGGGGGTTGCCACACAGGGGCCTGGGGACCTCTGAGCCCTTTAATTAAAAGAAAAAAGAAGAAAAATAAATAAAAAAATATTAAAAAAAAGGGGGGGGTTTGCTATCCAGGGCCCTGGGGACCTCTGGGCCCTTTAATAAAGTCAAAAAAAAAAATAAAAAATAAATATACAATATATATAAATATTTGTTTTATTAAAAAAAAGGGGGGGTTGCCATCCGTGGGCCTGGGGACATCTGGGCCCTTTAATAAAATGAAAAAAGAAGAAAAATAAATAAAAAAATATAAAAAATAAATATAAAATAAATATAAAATATATATAAATATTTGTTTTATAAAAAAAGGGGGGGGGGGGTTGGCATCCAGGGCCCTGGGGACCTCTGGGCCCTTTAATAAAAAGAAAAAAAGAAGAAAAAAAAATAAAAAAAATAATATAAAAAATAAATATAAAATAAATATAAAATATATATAAATATTTGTTTTATAAAAAAAAGGGGGGGTTGCCATCCGTGGGCTTGGGGACATCTGAAAAATAAAGAAAAAAATATATAAAAAAAATATTTTTTTTACAAAACCTTTTTACAAAAGGTTGCTACCTGGGCCCCTTACGGGTGTACTGCCTGTACCCCCCTGATGGCGGCTCTGATATTTCATTGACTTCTATGGTATGCAATACCGCATGTGGCCAGAGGTGGTGGGTGGCGCCGGAGAGCCTTAGAAAAAAATCACAAAGGCTCGGATGCTCTTGGATAGGTTTGGAAAGACTCAGGAACAGAGTATTTCTGAGTGCATCTGAACCGCTCCAAGTGTCACCGGCGCCCCCCCCCCCGCACCTCTGGCCAAATGCGGTACTGCACGTCGCATTTCTTGCTCATTTCGTGAGACAACGCACGCAAAAAGAGTCAGAATTTTTTTTTTCCCGTTAACAGCGTTACTCGCAATCCGAGGTATTACTGTGTATTGTTGCCAGGAGTCTTGAACCCGTTACCCATCCACCTCATTTCCTCAGCACGAGTCCCTCGAAAACCTTAAAAAGCATTCCCATAGAGCAGGGGTCTCCAAACTGCCGCCCGAGGGCCAGATGTGGCCCTTTGCTAGTCTTTATCTGGCCCTTGGGGAACAATTCCTCCCACTGATACGAGGCACTATATTGTCCACCAATACCAATGATGGGATACGATTCCTCCTCCTAATAGGGTGAATACTCCTCCTCCTATTGGCCACCAACCCTGAGGCCATATTTGTTCTCACTGATGCCGGGCCTGTGACATTTTCATCCCTCGTTGGCCACAATCTGGCCCTCCTAAAGTCTGAAGGGCAACAAAGTGGCCCTTTGTTTGAAAAGTTTGGAGACCTCTGCCTTAGAGGAAATAGTGATGTGAGAAATATTTTCCATGGCGTTATTCTTTTATCAATGTTTCTGGAATACGAGGAAGGGGAGGTACTGCTCCGTTTGGACTGCCTGCCCACGAATAGGCAACAAAACCTAAAACATAAGCAAGGGGCTCAGTTGGGTGAGTGACGGCATGAACACCCAAACGTGTTCTTTATAGTTTCCTTATTAGGAGGTCCGACGCCGGAGAAGAAAAAAAGGAAACGTCTTTCACAATACGTTGTTCTCCTCTCTATAATCTTGATGAAGTCGTTATTGAAACAGTTATTTGCTTTAGATCCGACAGGAGATTGGAAAACAGCGGCTAAAACCGGATCGGCTCTTACCCAACAGAGTCAAAATATTTAAGTAGGGATCAAATCTAAACTTCAAACCCAACCTCTTGGCTGTTTGCCAAACCGTTGAGTAAACTGCCCGTATCTAACCAAGTTTGCCCGTTCGAATCCTCGGCTGCTGGAATGAAAGCAGCCCGGGGGGGGGGTCCCCGGCGAGGTCATTGGCCAAATATAGTCATGACCGCGTCTGGTCCAATGGGATCATCCCGAATCCACGGCTGCTTTGTTTACATTTCCAGCAAGGACTAGCAAGTTCCTAAACTTGGGCTGAGCTTTTGTCCATCAACTTAGATTGAGAAATAATAAACTATTAAAAGATATTTACCTATTTACGAGGAATCTAAACTTTAAGTCTACAGTACCGTATTTTCCGCCGTATAAGACGGCTTTTTACCCCGAAATTACACGGCCAATAATCGGGGGTGGTCTTATACGCCGGTATATGGATGTCAGGCTTGTCAGAATTAATGTCCGCTGAGCCAATCACGGCGAGCGATGTATTCTATTAAATGCAGGTCTCGACAAAATCCGGGCGCCAGGTCGCAATTGTGACCTGGCTCCTGGGGAAGCTTAGGGCTGCAGAAGGCCATCGCGGCAGGCCCGCGCCTGCCGGTAATTGAGGCCGTGGCTTTGCGGGCTTCACAGAAGGAAGTTGAGGCCTGCAGAAAGCCTCAAAGCTGCGGCCTCAATTACCGGCTGGCGCAGGCCGGCAATTGAGGCCACGGCTTTGCGGCCTTCACAGAAGGAGGCTGAGGCCTGCAGAAGGCCGCAAAGCCGCAGCCTCAATTACTGGCTGGCGCGGGTCGGCAATTGAGGCCGTGGCTTTGCGGCCTTCACAGAAGGAAGTTGAGGCCTGCAGAAGGCCGCAAAGCCGCGGTCTCAATTACCGGTTGGCGCGGGCCGGCAATTGAGGCCACGGCTTTGCGGCCTTCACAGAAGGAAGCTGAGGCCTGCAGAAGGCTGCAAAGCCGCGGCCTCAATTACCGGCTGGCGTGGGCCGGCAATTAAGGCTGTGGCTTTGCGCCCTTCACAGAAGGAAGTTGAGGCCTGCAGAAGGCCGCAAAGTCACGGCCTCAATTACCGGTTGGCGCGGGCCGGCAATTGAGGCCGTGGCTTTGCGGCCTTCACAGAAGGAAGTTGAGGCCTGCAGAAGGCCGCAAAAGCCGCAGGCCTCAATAACCGGCCGGCCAGTAATTAAGGCCGCAGCTTTGCAGCCTTCACAGAAGGAAGCTGAGATGTGCAGAAGGCCGCAAAGCCGCAGCCTCAATTACCGGCCTGTGCGGGCATGCCTTCTGTCTCTGACTGTCTCTTGTATCATGTCTCCAGTCTCTGACCATCTCCTGTACAGTGTCTGCAGTCTCTTTTGGATAATCAAACTGGCTGGAAAAATAAAAATATAATTGGAACACAAACCTGCTCTCTTTCTGTCAAGGCAGGTCTGGGGAGGGGCCAGGGGTGGGGCTGAAGGAGGGACCAATGACGGGATCAGAGGTGGGGATGAAGGAGGGACCAATGACGGGATCAGGGGTGGGGCTGAAGGAGGGACCAGGGACGGGATCAGAGGTGGGGCTGAAGGAGGGACCAGGGACGGGATCAGAGGTGGGGCTGAAGGAGGGACCAGGTACGGGATCAGAGGTGGGGCTGAAGGAGGGACTAGGGACGGGATCAGAGGTGGGGCTGAAGGAGGGACCAATGACGGGATCAGAGGTGGGGCTGAAGGAGGGACCAAGGACAGGATCAGAGGTGGGGCTGAAGGAGGGACCAGGGACGAGATCAGAGATGGGGGTGAAGGAGGGACCAATGACGGGATCAGGGGTGGGGCTGAAGGAGGGACCAGGGACGGGATCAGAGGTGGGGCTGAAGGAGGGACCAGGGACGGGATCAGAGGTGGGGCTGAAGGAGGGACCAGGGACGGGATCAGAGGTGGGGCTGAAGGAGGGACCAGGGACGAGATCAGAGATGGGGGTGAAGGAGGGACCAATGACGGGATCAGAGGTGGGGCTGAAGGAGGGACCAGGGACGGGATCAGAGGTGGGGCTGAAGGAGGGACCAGGGACGGGATCAGAGGTGGGGCTGAAGGAGGGACCAGGGACGGGATCAGAGGTGGGGCTGAAGGAGGGACCAGGGACGGGATCAGAGGTGGGGCTGAAGGAGGGACCAGGGACGGGATCAGAGGTGGGGCTGAAGGAGGGACCAGGGACGGGATCAGAGGTGGGGCTGAAGGAGGGACCAGGAACGGGATCAGAGGTGGGGCTAAAGGGGGCCTTCGTCGGGTAGGCTGTACAGAGGCCCCGTGCTTTCTTACAGCGGCCCTGCCGTCTTCCACCATATTAAAAGAACGTTTGTATTAAGACGCACATAAACCGGTGTGTACTTATTCAGAGAAGAAGCCATTTTTTTGGTGCGTCGAAGTAGAAGAACTTTAAACATTAAACATCTTTTCAATATATAAATATCTTTCTCTCATTAACAATTCCCATCAATCTGGATGGTTTGACCAAGAGAATTACGATTACCTGAACCCTCGGTTTACCTCCAGCTGGCAGTGGCTACCAGTCACTGCCCGCGATCAACACCCTCCATAGAGCTACTTTGAAGACGACTTCCTTTATGTGTTACGTAATTTGTAAGTTGGTTTATGTGTTTATATATCAGGCTTGGCCTCATTCCCATATTTACTTTATGCTTGTATTATATATTTTATGAACGCCAAGAATAACAATTTCCAACCACGTAGATTTCATGCTCTGCAAACCTAACCTTTTGTTTATATATTGAGCAAGCAGTGTCGGCTTTCATGTTTATGTGCGTCCCGTCCCCATAGTTATGGCAGGTCTCATGGTAAGTTCAAATGTGGTGGTGTACGAGTGGTCCACCTCCATCAATGAGCCTCTCCTCCCCACCTCCATCAATGAGCCTCTCCTCCCCACCTCCATCAATGAGCCTCCCCTCCCCACCTCCATCAATGAGTCTTCCCCTCCCACCTCCATCAATAAACCGTCCCTCCCCACCTCCATCAATAAGCCTCCCCTCCCCACCTCCATCAATAAGCCTCCCCTCCCCACCTCCATCAATGAGCCTTTCCTCCCACCTCCATCAATGAGCCTCTCCTCCCCACCTCCATCAATGAGCCTCCCCTCCCCACCTCCATCAATGAGTCTTCCCCTCCCACCTCCATCAATGAGCCTCCCCTCCCACCTCCATCAATGAGCCTCCCCTCCCCACCTCCATCAATGAGCCTCCCCTCCCCACCTCCATCAATGAGTCTTCCCCTCCCACCTCCATCAATGAGCCTCCCCTCACCAACCTCCATCAATGAGCCTCCCCTCCCCACCTCCATCAATGAGTCTTCCCCTCCCACCTCCATCAATGAGCCTTCCCTCCCCACCTCCATCAATGAGCCTCCCCTCCCCACCTCCATCAATGAGTCTTCCCTCCCCACCTACATCAATAAACCGCCCCTCCCCACCTCCATCAATAAGCCTCCCCTCCCCACCTCCATCAATGAGTCTTCCCTCCCCACCTACATCAATAAACCGCCCCTCCCCACCTCCATCAATAAGCCTCCCTCCCCACCTCCATCAATGAGCCTCCCCTCCCCACCTCCATCAATGAGCCTTCCCTCCCCACCTCCATCAATGAGCCTTCCCTCCCCACCTCCATCAATGAGCCTTCCCTCCCCACCTCCATCAATGAGTCTTCCCCCCCACCTCCATCAATGAGCCTCCCCTCCCCACCTCCATCAATGAGTCTTCCCCTCCCACCTCCATCAATGAGCCTCCCCTCACCAACCTCCATCAATGAGCCTTTCCTCCCCACCTCCATCAATGAGCCTCCCCTCCCCACCTCCATCAATAAGCCTCCCCTCCCCACCTCCATCAATAAGCCTCCTCTCCCCACCTCCACCAATAAGCCTCCCCTCCCCACCTCCATCAATGAGTCTTCCCCTCCCACCTCCATCAATGAGCCTCCCCTCACCAACCTCCATCAATGAGCCTTCCCTCCCCACCTCCATCAATGAGCCTCCCCTCCCCACCTCCATCAATAAGCCTCCTCTCCCCACCTCCACCAATAAGCCTCCCCTCCCCACCTCCATCAATGAGCCTTCTCTCCCCACCTCCATCAATGAGACTTCCCCTCCACCAATGATCTATCCCTCCCCACCTCCATCAATGAGCCTTTCCTCCCCACCTCCATCAATGAGCCTTCCCTCCCCACCTCCATCAATGAGCCTTCCCTCCCCACCTCCATCAATGAGCCTTCTCTCCCCACCTCCATCAATGAGACTTCCCCTCCACCAATGATCTATCCCTCCTCACCTCCATCAATGAGCCTTCCCTCCCCACCTCCATCAATGAGCCTTCCCTCCCCACCTCCATCAATGAGCCTTCCCTCCCCACCTCCATCAATGAGCCTTCCCTCCCCACCTCCATCAATGAGCCTTCCCTCCCCAGAGGCGATTTAGTTCACATGTGCCGCGCTATATAAGTTTTTCATTCATTCATTCATTCACTTCCATCAATGAGCATTCCCTCCCCACCTCCATCAATGAGCCTTCCCCTCCCCACCTCCATCAATGAGCCTTCCCCTCCCCACCTCAATCAATGAGCCTTCCCTCCCCACCTCCATCAATGAGCCTTCCCCTCCCCACCTCCATCAATGAGCCCTCCCCTCCCCACCTCCATCAATGAGCCTTCCCCTCCCAACCTCAATCAGCCTTCCCCTCCCCACCTCCATCAATGAGCCTTCCCCTCCCCACCTCCATCAATGAGCCTTCCCCTCCCCACCTCCATCAATGAGCCTTCCCCTCCCCACCTCCATCAATGAGCCTTCCCCTCCCCACCTCCATCAATGAGCCTTCCCCTCCCCACCTCCATCAATGAGCCTCCCCTCCCCACCTCCATCAATGAGCCTTCCCCTCCCCACCTCCATCAATGAGCCTTCCCCTCCCCACCTCCATCAATGAGCCTTCCCCTCCCCACCTCCATCAATGAGCCTTCCCCTCCCCACCTCCATCAATGAGCCTTCCCCTCCCCACCTCCATCAATGAGCCTTCCCCTCCCCACCTCCATCAATGAGCCTCCCCTCCCCACCTCCATCAATGAGCCTTCCGCTCCCCACCCCCTCCATCAATGAGCCTTCCCCTCCCCACCCCCTCCATCAATGAGCCTTACCCTCCCCACCCCCTCCATCAATGAGCCTTCCGCTCCCCACCCCCTCCATCAATGAGCCTTCCCCTCCCCACCTCCTCAATCCCCTCCCCACCTCCATCAATGAGCCTTCCCCTCCCCACCTCCATCAATGAGCCTTCCCCTCCCCACCTCCATCAATGAGCCTTCCCCTCCCCACCTCCATCAATGAGCCTTCCCCTCCCCACCTCCATCAATGAGCCTTCCCCTCCCCACCTCCATCAATGAGCCTTCCCCTCCCCACCTCCATCAATGAGCCTTCCCTCCCCACCTCCATCAATGAGCCTCCCCTCCCCACCTCCATCAATGAGCCTTCCCCTCCCCACCTCCATCAATGAGCCTTCCCCTCCCCACCTCCATCAATGAGCCTTCCCCTCCCCACCTCCATCAATGAGCCTTCCCCTCCCCACCTCCATCAATGAGCCTTCCCCTCCCCACCTGATCAATGAGCCTTCCCCTCCCCACCTCCATCAATGAGCCTTCCCTCCCCACCTCCATCAATGAGCCTCCCCTCCCCACCTCCATCAATGAGCCTCCCCTCCCCACCTCCATCAATGAGCCTCCCCTCCACCAATGATCTATCCCTCCTCACCTCCATCAATGAGCCTCCCTGCCCACCTCCCTGCCTTCCCTCCCCACCTCCATCAATATGAGCCAATGAGCCCCTCCACACCTCCATCAATGAGCCTCCCCTCCCCACCTCCATCAATGAGCCTCCCCTCCCCACCTCCATCAATGAGACTTCCCCTCCACCAATGATCTATCCCTCCCCACCTCCATCAATGAGCCTTCCCTCCCCACCTCCATCAATGAGCCTTCCCTCCACACCTCCATCAATGAGCCTTCCCTCCCCACCTCCATCAATGAGCCTTCCCTCCACACCTCCATCAATGAGCCTTCCCTCCCCACCTCCATCAATGAGCCTTCCCTCCCCACCTCCATCAATGAGCCTTCCCTCCCCACCTCCATCAATGAGCCTTCCCTCCCCACCTCCATCAATGAGCCTTCCCTCCACACCTCCATCAATGAGCCTCCCCTCCCCACCTCCATCAATGAGCCTCCCCTCCCCACCTCCATCAATGAGCCTTCCCTCCCCACCTCCATCAATGAGCCTTCCCCTCCACACCTCCATCAATGAGACTTCCCTCCCCCACCTTCATCAATGAGCCTCCCCTCCCCACCTCCATCAATGAGCCTTTCCTCCACATCTCCATCAATAAGCCTTTCCCTCCCCCACCTCCATCAATATGCCTTCCCTCCCCACCTCCATCAATGAGCCTTTCCTCCCCACCTCCATCAATGAGACTTCCCCTCCACCAATGATCTATCCCTCCCCACCTCCATCAATGAGCCTTCCCTCCCCACCTCCATCAATGAGCCTTCCCTCCCCACCTCCATCAATGAGCCTTCCCTCCACACCTCCATCAATGAGCCTTCCCTCCCCACCTCCATCAATGAGCCTTCCCTCCCCACCTCCATCAATGAGCCTTCCCTCCCCACCTCCATCAATGAGCCTTCCCTCCCCACCTTCATCAATGAGCCTTCCCTCCACACCTCCATCAATGAGCCTCCCCTCCCCACCTCCATCAATGAGCCTTCCCTCCCCACCTCCATCAATGAGCCTTTCCTCCCCCACCTCCATCAATGAGCCTTCCCTCTCCACCTCCATCAATGAGCCTCCCCTCCCCACCTCCATCAATGAGCCTTTCCTCCACATCTCCATCAATAAGCCTTTCCCTCCCCCACCTCCATCAATATGCCTTCCCTCCCCACCTCCATCAATGAGCCTTTCCTCCACATCTCCATCAATAAGCCTTTCCCTCCCCCACCTCCATCAATATGCCTTCCCTCCCCACCTCCATCAATGAGCCTTCCCTCCCCACCTCCATCAATGAGCCTTCCCTCCCCACCTCCATCAATGAGCCTTCCCTCCCCACCTCCATCAATGAGCCTTCCCTCCCCACCTCCATCAATCAGCCTTCCCTCCCCACCTCCATCAATCAGCCTTCCCTCCCCACCTCCATCAATCAGCCTTCCCTCCCCACCTCCATCAATCAGCCTTCCCTCCCCACCTCCATCAATCAGCCGCCCCTCCCCACCTCCATCAATGAGCCGCCCCTCCCCACCTCCATCAATGAGCCGCCCCTCCCCACCTCCATCAATGAGCCTTCCCTCCCCACCTCCATCAATGAGCCTTCCCCTCCCCACCTCCATCAATGAGCCTCCCCTCCCCACCTCCATCAATGAGCCTTCCCCTCCCCACCTCATCAATGAGCCTTCCCTCCCCACCTCCATCAATGAGTCTTCCCCTCCCCACCTCCATCAATGAGCCTTCCCTCCCCACCTCCATCAATGAGCCTTCCCCTCCCCACCTCCATCAATGAGCCTTCCCTCCCCACCTCCATCAATGAGCCTTCCCCTCCCCACCTCCATCAATGAGCCTTCCCCTCCCCACCTCCATCAATGAGCCTGTCACCGGTTGGCCAGTTTTCCTTCCCTCGGACCACTTTTGATCGTTCCTGACCACTGCAGACTGGGAACATTCCACAAGAGCTGCAGTTTTGTAGTTACTCTGACCCAGTCGTCTACACTAGTGGGCCAAATATGGCCCTTTGCTTGCCTTTATCCTGCCCTCTGGGCTCTGTTCTTTCCACTGATACCAACAAGTGGACACCATTCCTTCCACTGACACCAGGAGTGGCACACCATTCCTCTTACTGACTCCAACAATGTGGGGAATCTTGCCTTACACGAACACCGATGATGGGACACTATTCCTCCCAATGACACCAGCAATGGGGCATTATATCTGCCACTGATATAAAGAATTAGGCACTATTCCTCCCACTAATACTAATGATGAGGTACTATTGCTCCTTCTACTGGCACTATGTAATGTTTTTTTACTTCCACTGTTAATGAGGCATTTTCTATTCCAAATGGCCACTCCGGCCCCCCTTAAAGTCAGTAAGGAGAGAAGGCCATAAAAACCGGCCCTTTGCTTAGAAAGTTTGGAGCCCTCTGGTCTAGACATTACAGTTTGGCCCTTGTCATAGTCCCTTGAATCCTAACTCGTGTCCATTTATTCTGCTTTCAACACATCAACTTCAGGGGCAACAAGTTCGCCCCAGCCATGTCCCCCACATATGTAGCCATGTCCCTCCATCCATGTCCCCCACATATGTAGCCATGTCCCTCCAGCCATGTCCCCCACATATGCAGCCATGTCCCCCACATATGCAGCCATGTCCCCCACATATGCAGCCATGTCCCCCACATATGCAGCCATTTCCTCCCAGCCATGTCCCCCACATATGCAGCCATGTCCCTCCAGCCATGTCCCCCACATATGCAGTCATGTACCCACAGCCATGTCCCCCACATATGCAGCCATGTCCCCGACATATTGCAGCCATGTCCCCCACATATGCAGCCATGTCCCCCCAGCCATGTCCCCCACATATGCAGCCATGTCCCCCACATATGCAGCCATGTCCCCCACATATGCAGCCATGTCCCCCACATATGCAGCCATGTCCCCCACATATGCAGCCATGTCCCCCACATATGCAGCCATTTCCTCCCAGCCATGTCCCCCACATATGCAGCCATGTCCCCCACATATGCAGCCATGTCCCCCACATATGCAGCCATTTCCTCCCAGCCATGTCCCCCACATATGCAGCCATGTCCCTCCAGCCATGTCCCCCACATATGCAGCCATGTCCCTCCAGCCATGTCCCCCACATATGCAGCCATGTCCCCCACATATGCAGCCATGTCCCCCACATATGCAGCCATTTCCTCTCAGCCATGTCCCCCACATATGCAGCCATTTCCTCCCAGCCATGTCCCCCACATATGCCATTTCCTCCCAGCCATGTCCCCCACATATGCAGCCATGTCCCCCACATATCCCCCACATATGCAGCCATTTCCTCCCAGCCATGTCCCCCACATATGCAGCCATGTCCCTCCAGCCATGTCCCCCACATATGCAGCCATGTCCCTCCAGCCATGTCCCCCACATATGCAGCCATGTCCCCCACATATGCAGCCATGTCCCCCACATATGCAGCCATTTCCTCTCAGCCATGTCCCCCACATATGCAGCCATTTCCTCCCAGCCATGTCCCCCACATATGCAGCCATGTCCCTCCAGCCATGTCCCCCACATATGCAGCCATGTCCCCCACATATGCAGCCATGTCCCCCACATATGCAGCCATGTCCCTCCAGCCATGTCCCCCACATATGCAGCCATGTCCCTCCAGCCATGTCCCCCACATATGCAGCCATGTCCCCCACATATGCAGCCATGTCCCCCACATATGCAGCCATTTCCTCTCAGCCATGTCCCCCACATATGCAGCCATGTCCCTCCAGCCATGTCCCCCACATATGCAGCCATGTACCCACAGCCATGTCCCCCACATATGCAGCCATGTACCCACAGCCATGTCCCCCACATATGCAGCCATGTACCCACAGCCATGTCCCCCACATATGCAGCCATGTACCCACAGCCATGTCCCCCACATATGCAGCCATGTCCCCGACATATTGCAGCCATGTCCCCCACATATTGCAGCCATGTCCCCGCAGCCATGTCCATAGACAGACATGAAACACAATGAAAAAAAGAGAAAGAATTACGGACGTTGTAACACTGAATGTTTGCATAACAGTTATAAAACTGACCCTGGGATTATAACCGATCGCTGATTTATAGTACGATTGTTTAGCGAGGACCTCCCGGTGAGGATCTGGAGTCGCCGTGCCTTTTTCTCTTTTACAATCCCCGATGTTTATGAATAATCCATTACATTGTACAGAATTTTCTAATACCAGAAATTCTTGTTTGAAAGAAAATGTTTAACCACTTAGCGCCAGCCGATCGCGACAAAATCCGAAAGGGCCAACATGAAAACGTTGCTCGGACGACAGCCCCAGCGTACGACAATCGTTTACCACTTCGTATCCCGGCCATAGGCAAAAGACGGCCACAAGGTGGCTCTCAATCGCCGGGAGGACATCTATAGACGTCCTCGGCTCCTCCGGCCGCTGGGGGGGCACGAGCGCCGCCGCCGCGCACCCACCGCATCACTGTGGTGCCGATGCGCGTACCTGGCGGCCACGATGTCCGCCGGGTACCCGCAATCGGCCCTTACACAGACAAGGACGTGGAGCTCTGCGTGTAATGATGGGGTGTAAACACAGAGCTCCACGTCCTGTCAGGGAGAGAGGAGACCGATCTGTGTCCCTTGTACATAGGGACACAGATCGGTCACCTCCTCCAGTCAGTCACCTTCCCCCCCAGTTACAATCACTGGTAGGGAACACATTTAACCCCTTCCTCGCCCCCTAGTGGTTAACCCCTTCCCTGACAGTCACATTTACACAGAAAACAGTGCATATTTCCAGCACTGATCGCTGTATAAATGTGAATGGTCCCAGAAATGTGTCGAGTGTGTCCAATGTGTCCGCCATAATGTCGCAGTCCCAATAAAAATCACAGATCGCCGCCATTACTAGAAAAAAAAATTGGTTATCGGTGACTGTCTATGGAATGTAACGCCATCTATGGAATGTTGTTCAAGGTGATATCTGTTAACCGCTTCCCGCCCGGTCAATAGTATATTGACGCCCGGGAAGTGGTTGTGAAATCCTGACTGGACGTCTATTGAGGTCCAGCAGGATAACATGCCGGCACGCGCCCGTGGGGGCGAGCAGCGCGGCGATCGGTGATGCAGGGTGTCAGTCTGACATCCTGCATCTCCGATCTTGGCGGAGTCTCCGGCGGAGACTCTTTACCACGTGATCAGCCGTGTCCAATTGACCGTGTCCGTTGATCGGCTCTTCCTCACTCGCGTCTGACTGGTTGTTTATCAGCGCAGCCCACACTGGACCACCAGGGAAGCCGCCAGGACCACCAGGGAAGGGGGCAATGTGGATGGCCAGGTACATCCCCCATGACCATCCACATGTAAAAAAAAAACAAAAAAAACAGCACAATAGATGCCAATGGGCAAGATGGCAACATGGGCACTGTGAAAAAAAGTGATGCCCAGCAATGCCATCAGTGCCACCCCTCAGTGTCCAACAGTGCCACCCCCTCAGTGTCCATCAGTGCCGCCCCCTCAGTGTCCATCAGTGCCGCCCCCTCAGTGTCCATCAGTGCCGCCCCCTCAGTGTCCATCAGTGCCGCCCTCTCAGTGTCCATCAGTGCCACCCCCTCAGTGTCCATCAGTGCCACCCCCTCAGTGTCCATCAGTGCCACCCCCTCAGTGTCCATCAGTGCCACCCCCTCAGTGTCCATCAGTGCCACCCCCTCAGTGTCCATCAGTGCCACCCCCTCAGTGTCCATCAGTGCCACCCATCAGTGCCCATCTATGCTTAGTGCTCACCTATCAGTGCCCATCTGTGCCAACCATAAGTACCTATCAGTGCCACCCATAAGTGCCGCCCATGAATGCCGCATACCAGCACCACCTATCAGTGCCCATCAGTGCTGCCCGTCGGTGCCTATCAGTGCCGCTTCATCGGTGCCCATCAGTGCAGCCATATCAGTGCCCGTAATTGAAGCAAACTTACTTATTTACAAAAAAATTAACAGAAAAAAGTAAAAAACTTTATTTTTTTCAAAATGTTCGGTCTTTTTTTAGTTGTTGCGCAAAAAATAAAAACCGCAGGGGTAATCAAATACCACCAAAAGAAATCTCTATTTGTGGGAACAAAACTATAAGAAAATTGTTTGGGTACAGCGCAGCACGACCGCGCAATTGTCATTCAAAGTGCGACGGCGCTGAAAGCGGAAAATTGGCCTGGGCAGAAAGGTGCGGAAGTGCCCCCCCCCCCCCCCCGGCATGGAAGCGGTTAAAATGACAGTAAAAACTTTTTCCACTCTAAAAAGTTGACCTCAAAAGAATTTTTTTGTACATTACAAAGTATCAACTGATAACTTTGTAGCAAAAGCGATAAGATCCTCAGAAAAGGTCCCTTACAAAGTGCCGCATTGTATTTTTACCAACCGAAGGAACTTCTTCAGGATTTTACAGCTGAACCTAAAAATGAAGATCGGCAAACAAGCGCCAAAGTATCAAAAAAACAAACAAAAAACAACAACATAAAACTACAACATCCTCGCCAAAGTATCAAAAAAACAAACAAAAAACAACAACATAAAACTACAACATCCTCGCCAAAGTATCAAAAAAACAAACAAAAACAACAACATAAAACTACAACATCCTCGCCAAAGTATCAAAAAACAAACAAAAACAACAACATAAAACTACAACATCCTCGGCAAAGTCCCTCACAGAGTATTTCACCGGCTGCTGTAGCTTTTAGCATTTTTTAAAGTTGACCTCCCAATATTTTAGGACAGACCCTCAAACCTCCACGTCTCCTTTGGGGCCGGCCTCTTACCTGCCTCGGTGTCCCCATGAATAAAGACGAGTCCCACCAAAAGAGGGACCAGGAGGGACAGTACAATCTTCATGCTGCCTTCGGTCCCGGTAAAAAACACCCAAATAGCAATTTAAAGGCAGGTGTAGTGGGTGGAGCAGCTCTGGGTCTGGTACCGTCCCACCCCCTTCACCTGTTACCTGAAGCCCCAGGTACAGCTTAGGAATGTCCCCCCCCCCCCCACCCCCCGGGGGTCACGTGACTGAGGACTTGTCACCAGCACTTTGTTGCTGCAAGGAACCTGAAGAGATTGAATAGCAGGTTTGTTGCGGAGAGGATTGTGACATCTTGTACAATGAGAAGGCACAGTGAGTACAGAGCGAGCGTTACAATCACATACTGGTACCCGTATCCTATACTCCTGACCCCTGAACACCGGGAGCGCCGGGCTTGTGTAATATCTATACCCTCATGACCTAAAAAGAATGAATATGATACACCGGTATAAACAAGAACTTCCTCTATAGGCAGCACAGCTGAAATGTATACATACCGTACAGATCACCCGACTTACCTGCCAAAGATTTTGTAAGCACTTTAACCCTCAGGCCAATCCTGACATTCCTCTCCTACGTGTATAAAAACGACTTAGTATAAACACCAGGGGCCAGATTCACAAAGACTTACGACGGCGTATCCCCAGATACGCCGCCGTAATTTCAATTGTGCGCCGTGGCATCTTTGCACCGATTCACAAAGCGAGATACGCCGAAAAACAAGGCTTCAGCCGTCCGACGTATCGCCGGCGCATAGTTATGCTGGACGCATTCGGGTTCCCATGTTAAATTTGCAAATGAGCTAGATAGGCCCGATTCACGAACGTACGTACGCCAAACGCAGTAATCTACGCCGATTACGTAAGGCGTTTTTCCGGCGTAAACATAAACCACCAAAAAGGTGACGCATCCCATGCAAAGGTATGGACGTCGGAACAGCCGTCGTTTTTACGTCGTTTACGTAAGTCGTACGTGAATGGGGCTGTACGTAAGTTACGTTCACGTCGTAGGCATTTACGCCGACGTATCTTAGGGAGTTTATGCGACGTGATTCTTAGCAATGCGCGGTTCGACCGGCCATTCATTAGCATGGGGTCGCGCAGATGCCGCCCACCTACTTTGAATTACACGTGCTTACGCCGGCCGATTTACGCTTTGCTGCCGCAACTTACGGAGCAAGTGCTTTGTGAATACAGCACTTGCCTCTCTAAGTTGCGGCGGCATAGCGTAAAGAAGATACGCTACGCCCGCACAAAGATACGCTACGCTACTTGAATCTGGCCCTAGGTGTATCTCAAAAAATTTGAATATCGTCAAAAAGTTAAAGTGATACTAAAGGTCCGTTTCAGCAGACAAATCCGATCGCGTGTACGGGCTAGCGGACATGTTTGTCCAGCGGACAAATTTCAAAGCATGCTTTAAAATTTGTGCGTTGGATATGTCCGCTGGTTAGTACACTCACCAGCGGACATATCTGCCCGCACATGCGTCAAATGGATTCGACGCATGCGTGGAAGTTTTTCACTTCCTGGTACGGTGACGTGGCAGCGCCAACGTCACCGCCACGTCACCGCGCTGTCTGCCGGCGGGGATTTTGATCCGATGGTGTGTACACGCCATCGGACCAAAATCCGATGAGACATGCCCACTGCAAACGGTCCGTCGGACATGTCTCATCGTGTGTACGCGGCCTTACAGTTTGTTTTTTATGTTTTTTACATTTTTAAAATAAGATGTCAGTGTGTTTTTTTTTTTTTCTACAATAATTTTTTTTATTTATTTATTTATTTTTCAGCCCTGTTGGGGGGCTTTGGTGAGATATCAAGGGTCTTAACAGACCTCTGACATCTCCCCTTTGAGACACACAGAACGGGACTATGGAAACAGGTTCCCCAGTCCCTTTCTCAGCAGCCTCAGCTGCACTGAAAATGAATGGAGAGAAGACAGCGGCTCCCCCCCATTCATAAACTGAAACATTGCAATCACAGATCACAATGTTTCAGTTATGTGAATGGACAGTCACTGATCACCGACTCTGTCCATTCAGAGCAGTAAGAGCCGGATTTACTGGCTCCTACCCCGCTCTCCATCCTGACAGTTCCAGGGGGTGGAGGAGGGGCACGGAAGGGGAGAAAAACACAGCGGGGGGCATGAGGGAGAGAGAAACACGGCGGGGGACACGGAGGGAGAGAGACTGCAGCAGAATGGAGGGGGACTGGAGGAGGACACGGGACAGTCAGCGGTGATCGTGTGTGGGGGAGTTACAAGCACCGATCACCGCTGATTTTAAAGCAGCTGAAAGCCCCGGGGGGGCGGAGAAATTACTTTTAAATCTATACAGCGGTGAATGGTGCTTGTAACTTCCCCACCGTACTGATCACCCTGACTGTCCAGGTATCGGGTGAAGCATCGGGAGCATTTGCCTGGGTACAAGTACTCGGGCAAATGCTTGGCGTCGGTTCTGATACTGATACTAGTATCGGTACAACCCTATTGGATGGCTTTACTACAAGTGACTTTGTAGTTCACCCAGTGGTGGAATAGGGAGTGGTTTGGGAGTTTTGATTTTTTGCATGACAACAAACATTTATACACATAGGGCCAGATTTAGGTAGAGTTAGGCTGGAGTATCCATTGATCCGCCAGCCTAACTGTCACTTTAAGCCGGCGTTTCTGTTTTCTGTAACCAGAAAACAAGAAACGCCGGGTTGGAGTTCCGATGCGATCGGCGTAATTGAATTTCGCCATTGCATCGTTACTTCAACTTAAAAATGGCGCCGGGGGCGTTCCCGCTGATTAACGCTGAAAAAATATGTTAATCAGCGGGAGTCGGAAATTCACGATCTTTTTCGGGCGCGACGCAGTGACTTTACGACGTTTCCGGAAGCGATACGCGGCGTATAGATAAAGCAGCCCCCTAGTGGAGTATCCTATGTTAAGTATAGCCGTCGTCATCGCGTCGGAAAAAATAAAAAAATCGCGTCGCTTGCGTAAAACGTTCATGAATGGGGATGTGACGTCATTGACGTTCACTGACAGAATTTGGAGCATGCGCACGGGGATGCATTGACACTCGACGCTTGCGCAGTACGTTCGCCGCGGGATCGCGCATAGTTTAAATAATACACGCCCCGTACCCGCCCAATTTGAATTCCGCCGGCTCATTTGCGATGCGCTGCCGCAACTTTAGGAGCAAGTGCTTCGTGAATAACAGCACTTGCTCCTAAAATTTCGGCAGAGTAACGCAAATGAGAAGCGTTACTCCAGAGCAAAGATGCTCCCATCTACCTGAATCTGGCCCATATTGTTTGGATTAAGGTCACCAATGTTCTTTATACACCTATTGATTGATACAGATTTTTATTGTAAAATATAACATACTAGTAGACGATTTATTTATAGTACTAATAGTAGATAATAAATTGATTGTAAACCCTTCCATAAACCCAAAGATGAGCCTGGTCTACGGTGATACACAGAGATGAAATAAATCCTCCTACCTAAGTTGCATCTGTCTATCTGCAGTCTTCTCTTCTCTACAACCATTAAAAGTCCCAAATTTATAAAGCTTGTCTGAGTTGTCAGAACAAAATGGGCGGAAAGCTGAAATTACACTCTGCATAGCTCAGTGAGAAGAGCTCAGGGAATTGATTGGAGGGAGGAGACACCCCACCCCCAGCACCCGCTAGACAGCACACAGGAACAGAGCTGAGGCGGTCAATTACAAGCTATGCGCTGGAGCTCCCTCCCCTGTCACCATTTATCTCTTGGTGTCAGGGAAAACTTGTCAGAAGTGATTCATGCAGATAGCAGAGGAATGAAGCAGCAGACAGAAATGACACTTAGTGCTCTGGATAGAGATAAGTACACACTATAGAGCAGGGGTCCTCAAACTATGGCCCTCCAGTTGTTCAGGAACTACATTTCCCATCATGCCTAGTCATGTCTGTGAATGTCAGAGTTTCACAATGCCTCATGGGATTTGTAGTTCCGCAACATCTGGAGGGCCGTAGTTTGAGGATGCCTGCTATAGAGGGATATGCTTTGTCCAAGGTTTACAACCACTGATTTGAGTGCTTCACAAACATTTTTCATTTAACATCTACAGTATAAAAACTCAACAGAGGCTCTAAGCCACAGGTGGCAAACACAAGGCCCACTGGCCGAATCCGGCCCTCCAGGCCTTTTCATGTGGCCCTCACACCTCTCCTGAAGCCCCAGCTCTCCTCTGGTCCTGCTCCTGACCCTTACATTCTGCTTCAAGCAATGCATCCAGCTTCTTCCCAGCATAAGGAAAGGGGGTTCACTCAGATGTAAGAAAGAGTGGGGGACTCAACTTCTGAGGGTAGGGGGGCTCTTGCCATCTAATGTAAGGGGAGGGGGTGTGCTGGACATCTAATCTTAGAGCCGGCCCTTTTGAGGGAAATCATAATGCTGATGCCCACCATGAAACCGAGTTTGACACCCCTGCTCTAAGCCTTCCCCTCTCTATTCAAAACCTTAGTTTTTTTCATAGTGATACACTTGAAGATCCTCAGCTCCAGTAATCTCCTGAAATCTCATATTCCCATATAAATGTAGAAACCTCATTTGCATAAACCAGTTTTGGAAAATGATATCATTGGTAACCATTGGCCGTTTAATGGCTTTTCATTCCCTTCCAACTCGGTAAATAAAAAACATAAGTCACTCTGCAATTTGGAAAGAGTAAACTGGAGACGTGCAGAATAAATTTACTTAGCAGTGTTGACTTAGTGTGAGATGATTGTTCCCCGCGATGGGGACGGTAGACGTTCCGCGTACGGAGGGGGAGCGCCGAGCTGTGTTCATACATCCTGTTATAGAAGGGGAAGTGCGATTTCCTATTTTCAGTAGATCAGAAACCACATCAATGAATCATTCTGGTGTGAGATTCAAGAAAATGTTACAAAATGTCTCTTTCGTCATAGAAAGTCCAAACAACCCCCGACCTTCTGCTGCTCAAAGCAGGAAATTCTGGTTCAAAATGACCGGCTGCTTCGCTACCTTCCCATAATTCTTCATATTCCACGACCAGTATGAAACTGCCGGAGAAAAGGCTGAACATGGGGACATGACGCATTTAATAGAAACATGGCCGTCTATACGACATGGCCGTCCCTCCGACATGGCCGTCCCTCCGACATGGCCGTCCCTCCGACATGGCCGTCCCTCCGACATGGCCGTCCCTCCGACATGGCCGTCCCTCCGACATGGCCGTCCCTCCGACATGGCCGTCCCTCCGACATGGCCGTCTCCCCAACATGGCCGTCTTTCCAACATGGAAGTCTCTCCAACATGGAAGTCTCTCCAACATGGAAGTCTCTCCAACATGGAAGTCTCTCCAACATGGAAGTCTCTCTACTGACATGGCACCTTCTATAGTAATATGGCACCTTCTATAGTAATATAGAAACATGGCAGTCTCTTTTGTAACATGGCTGCTCCTATGGAAATATGGCAGTCTTTTTGACAGCATGGAACCTTCTAGGAACACGGCAGTCTCAGCAATAACATGGCACCTTCTATACTAATATGGCAATCACTCTAAACATGACACATCTTATAGCAACGTGCCAGTCTAAGGCCCATTTTACAGGAACATGGTAGTCTCGAAAATAACATGGCACCTTCTATAGTAACGTGGCAGTCTCTCTGGTCACACCTTCTATACCAACGTGGCTTCTTTTCTATAGTTATATAGCAGTCTCTCTGGTAACAATGCACTTCTCATAGTTACATGGCAGTCTTTGTGGCAACATGACGCCTTCTATAGTAATATGGCGATCTCTCTGGTAACATGGTGCCTTCTATACTAACGTGGCAGTCTCTCTGGTAACATGGTGCCTTCTATAGTAACGTGGCAGTCTCTCTGGTAACAGGAGGCCTTCTATAGTAACATAGCAGTCTCCCTGGTAACCTGGCAGTCTCTCTGGTAACATGACACCTTCTATAGTAACGTGGCAGTCGCTCTGAAAACAGGACGCCTTCTATAGTAACATGGCAGTCTCTTTGGTAACAAGGTTCTTCCCATAGTTACATGGCCGTCTTTGTGGTAATATGATGTCTTCTATATTAATGTGGCAGTCACTCTGGTAAAATGATACCTTCTATAGCAACATGGCAGTCTCTCTGGTAACATGACTGCTTCTATATTAACATGGTGCCTTCTATAGCAACGTGGCAGACTCTCTGGTAACATAATGTCTTCTATACTAACATGGCAGTCTCCCTGGTAACCTGGCAGTCTCTCTGGTAACATGACGCCTTCTATAGTAACGTGGCAGTCTCTCTGGTAACATGATGTCTTCTATAGTAACATAGCAGTCTATCTGGTAACATGAGGAGTTCTATAGTAACATGGCAATCTCTCTGGTAACGTGGCTCCTTGAACAGTAATATGGCAGTCTCATTACACCAGGGGTCTCCAAACTGCGGCCCGAGGGCCAGATGTGGCCCTTTGCTAGCCTTTATCCGGCCCTTGAGGCACATGAGGCATTTGAGGAGCTATTCCTCCCATTGACACCAACAATGGGGCACTATATTATCCACTGATACCAATGATGGGATACTATTCCTCCTACTAATAGGGGGAACACTCCTCTTCCTATTGACCACCAACCCTGAGGCCATATATGTTCTCACCGATGCCGGGCCCCGTGTCATTTTCTTCCCTTGCTGGCCCCAATCCGGCCCTCCTAAAGTCTGAAGGGCAATAAAGTGGCCCTTTGTTTGAGAAGTTTGGAGACCCCTGCATTACACCATTGCATTGATAACATGAGTCTCTCTTGTAATTTGGTGCCTTCTATAGTAACGTGACATTCTCTTTGTCAATGTAGTACCTTCTATAGTAACATGGCAGTCTCTCTGATAGAACGGCCCCCTCTATAGTAACATGGCAGTCTCTCTGATAGAACGGCCCCCTCTATAGTAACATGGCAGTCTCTCTGATAGAACGGCCCCCTCTATAGTAACATGGCAGTCTCTCTGATAGAACGGCCCCCTCTATAGTAACATGGCAGTCTCTCTGATAGAACGGCCCCCTCTATAGTAACATGGCAGTCTCTCTAATAGAACGGCCCCCTCTATAGTAACATGGCAGTCTCTCTGATAGAACGGCCCCCTCTATAGTAACATGGCAGTCTCTCTGATAGAACGGCCCCCTCTATAGTAACATGGCAATCTCTCTGATAGAACGGCCCCCTCTATAGTAACATGGCAATCTCTCTGATAGAATGGCCCCCTCTATAGTAACATGGGAGTGTCTCTGATAGAACTGCCCTCTCTATAATAACATGGCAGTCTCTCTGATAGAACACCCCCCTCTATAGTAACATGGGAGTCTCTCTGATAGAACGGCCCCCCTCTATAGTAACATGGCAGTCTCTCTGATAGAACTGCCCTCTCTATAATAACATGGCAGTCTCTCTGATAGAACTGCCCTCTCTATAATAACATGGCAGTCTCTCTGATAGAACTGCCCTCTCTATAATAACATGGCAGTCTCTCTGATAGAACTGCCCTCTCTATAATAACATGGCAGTCTCTCTGATAGAACTGCCCTCTCTATAATAACATGGCAGTCTCTCTGATAGAACTGCCCTCTCTATAATAACATGGCAGTCTCTCTGATAGAACTGCCCTCTCTATAATAACATGGCAGACTCTCTGATAGAACTGCCCTCTCTATAATAACATGGCAGTCTCTCTGATAGAACACCCCCCTCTATAGTAACATGGGAGTCTCTCTGATAGAACTGCCCTCTCTATAATAACATGGCAGTCTCTCTGATAGAACTGCCCTCTCTATAATAACATGGCAGTCTCTCTGATAGAACTGCCCTCTCTATAATAACATGGCAGTCTCTCTGATAGAACACCCCCCTCTATAGTAACATGGGAGTCTCTCTGATAGAACTGCCCCCCTCTATAGTAACATGGCAGTCTCTCTGATAGAACTGCCCTCTCTATAATAACATGGCAGTCTCTCTGATAGAACTGCCCTCTCTATAATAACATGGCAGTCTCTCTGATAGAACACCCCCCTCTATAATAACATGGCAGTCTCTCTGATAGAACACCCCCCTCTATAATAACATGGCAGTCTCTCTGATAGAACAGCCCCCCTCTATAGTAACATGGCAGTCTCTCTGATAGAACTGCCCTGTCTATAATAACATGGCAGTCTCTCTGATAGAACTGCCCTCTCTATAATAACATGGCAGTCTCTCTGATAGAACTGCCCTCTCTATAATAACATGGCAGTCTCTCTGATAGAACTGCCCTCTCTCTAATAACATGGCAGACTCTCTGATAGAACTGCCCTCTCTATAATAACATGGCAGTCTCTCTGATAGAACACCCCCCTCTATAGTAACATGGGAGTCTCTCTGATAGAACTGCCCTCTCTATAATAACATGGCAGTCTCTCTGATAGAACTGCCCTCTCTATAATAACATGGCAGTCTCTCTGATAGAACTGCCCTCTCTATAATAACATGGCAGTCTCTCTGATAGAACACCCCCCTCTATAGTAACATGGGAGTCTCTCTGATAGAACTGCCCTCTCTATAATAACATGGCAGTCTCTCTGATAGAACTGCCCTCTCTATAATAACATGGCAGTCTCTCTGATAGAACTGCCCTCTCTATAATAACATGGCAGTCTCTCTGATAGAACACCCCCCTCTATAGTAACATGGGAGTCTCTCTGATAGAACGGCCCCCCTCTATAGTAACATGGCAGTCTCTCTGATAGAACTGCCCTCTCTATAATAACATGGCAGTCTCTCTGATAGAACTGCCCTCTCTATAATAACATGGCAGTCTCTCTGATAGAACACCCCCCTCTATAATAACATGGCAGTCTCTCTGATAGAACACCCCCCTCTATAATAACATGGCAGTCTCTCTGATAGAACGGCCCCCCTCTATAGTAACATGGCAGTCTCTCTGATAGAACTGCCCTGTCTATAATAACATGGCAGTCTCTCTGATAGAACTGCCCTGTCTATAATAACATGGCAGTCTCTCTGATAGAACTGCCCTCTCTATAATAACATGGCAGTCTCTCTGATAGAACTGCCCTCTCTATAGTAACATGGCAGTCTCTCTGATAGAACTGCCCTCTCTATAATAACATGGCAGTCTCTCTGATAGAACTGCCCTCTCTATAATAACATGGCAGTCTCTCTGATAGAACTGCCCTCTCTATAATAACATGGCAGTCTCTCTGATAGAACTGCCCTCTCTATAATAACATGGCAGTCTCTCTGATAGAACTGCCCTCTCTATAATAACATGGCAGTCTCTCTGATAGAACTGCCCTCTCTATAATAACATGGCAGTCTCTCTGATAGAACGCCCCCCTCTATAGTAACATGGCAGTCTCTCTGATAGGACGCCCCCCTCTATAATAACATGGCAGTCTCTAATAGAACTGCCCTGTCTATAATAACATGGCAGTCTCTCTGATAGAACTGCCCTCTCTATAATAACATGGCAGTCTCTCTGATAGAACGCCCCCCTCTATAGTAACATGGCAGTCTCTCTGATAGAACTGCCCTGTCTATAATAACATGGCAGTCTCTCTGATAGAACGCCCCCCTCTATAGTAACATGGCAGTCTCTCTGATAGAACAGCCCTCTCTATAATAACATGGCAGTCTTATTGGTAACACAGCTACTTCTTCAATAAGATTGCAGTCTCTCTGGAAACAATGTCATGGAAAAATACACAACTATCATTTTCTACACTACATTATAATTTAAACAACGTCCATTTTTAGTCATTGCTGCACCCACTACTTTTTTTTTTCTCCCTCCAGGGCTGTGAATTAATTAAGGGGTTAAGCTTTACTTTGCTAGACCTAGTACATATGAACAAGTAGCAGCTTCCATCGCAGCCTAATCAAAGAGCTGGTATTCTTTGTTTTAGATTTTTTTTTTCCCAACATAAAAAAAGCTAAAAAGAGCACTAAACAATTTTTTTTTTACTTTTGGTGCAGGAATAATCTGCATGTATTTTTTTTATTATTATTTTTTTTTTTTAAAGGGTTCAGTTTTTTTATACTGTCTATATATATATATTTTTTTTTTTTTTAACACGTTTTCTATAATTATTTTTTATAAAACTTACAACCTTTGTTTTTTTTTATATATATATATATATATATATATATATATATATATATATATATATATATATATATATATATAAAAAATCTAATATTTATTATACTAAAGTCTTATATGTGATTTGAAGCAAAAGTTCAGTAACCAAAACCCCAAAAGAAAAAAAGTTCCAGAAGAAAATTTTGTAATTTATGTTCTAAAAATGTTTGGAAATTTTTTGGAAGGAGGAGGTATTTTAATTTGTTAAATTTAGATCTTTGGGCGTTAAATATAATTTTTTCTAAAGTTACTTGATAACATTTTAGACAGAATGAATTCTAACTATTTTTAATATGTTAGATTAAATTTTAATAATTAGTTTTGAGTTGATTTCCATCATAAACCCCTCCTTGAATCGCAGATAAAACTGAAAATTTCAGAATTTTCTTTACTTTTTTTAATCCCTTTTATAATTGAAAAAATATTTAAAAAAGAAAAGAAAATTCAGAAATGTTCAGTTTTTAGTAACAATTGCTAATGTGTCTTAGTTAGTTATTATAATTTTTATATTAATTAGTTTTGGAGTTGATTTCCATCATAAATCTCTCCTGATCAATCGCAGATAAAACTGAAAATTTCAACATTTTCTTTTTTTTTTAAATCCTTTTTAAATTAAATAATTAGTAACAATTGCTAATGTGTCTTAGTTAGTTATATTACTATTTAATTTTTTTAATATTAATTCGTTTTGAGTTGGTTTTCATCATAAACCCCTCCTGATCAAAATCGCAGATAAAACTGAAAATTTCTCAATTTTCTTTTCTTTTTTTTAAATCCTAATTTATTGCTCGGTGTGGTTTTCCTTGCGAGGCCACGAAAGGGTTAAGACGTTATCTGGTCGATCTCTTTCACCTATTATACAGGTCGTTCACAACACAAAAACTTGCAGTGGAGCGTGGTAGAACTTCCTGGCACAACTAGGATTTAATTAAGTTTGTAAGCCGAAGGCTCCACAAAAGAAAGTTTCATGTTACTAACGGTTCTTGGCACATCCGCGCCCATTGGAAATAATTACAATGGATGTTTATATAAAAGCCAAACAATCCCTTTTATCTGTATACAGATCCCACGCCTCCGCCCTTGGCCGGGGCCAGTTACCGAGAACGGCATAAAACGACTCCACATTTGCCCATCTATAGACGGCTGCCAGGAAATTTGGGCCCCGATTCACAAAGCACTTACGCCGGTGAGTGTAAATTTGCGCCGGCGTATCTGTGCGCCGGACCCACAAACCAACATACACCTAAAAACTGGCCACCCTACACCAACGTAGCTTACATACCCCGGCGTAGCGTGGGCGCACTTTTTGTCTGGACGTATGTTGCTGCTCCCATCGATTAGGCATTCAAACATGCAAATGAGGGAAATACGGCGATTCACGAACGTACGTGCGCCCGACGCATGCTACGCGAGGTGCGCGCAAGTTGTACGTCCGGCGTAAAGTTATTCCCCATAAATGAGGTGCAACCCGGCAACAGACATGCAAAGGTCTGCCCCAGAGAACACAGGCCGGCGTATTGGGCGTACGTTACGTTCACGGCGTACGCGGTGATCCGGCGTAGCTTAGGAAGTTGTGCCGGCGTGGCTGTGAGCATGCGCATAAGGGTGCAGTTTCATGCGTCCACGTCACGGCGCATGCGCAGTTCGTGATACGCCGGGCGTAAAATACTGTGCCATGCTCGGACCAACATTTGCATGGGGTCACGCCCACTTCCACCTACGCCGGTCTGCGCCTTATTATTGGTTCATGTTAGACAACACCGTGAGGCTGCCGCAACAACCAGATTTCGTTCTGTGTCTGGAGTCTCTTCTAGAGGATTATCATCAATCGACTTTTTATCTTCTTTAGTAGACGGTCGCAATAATCTGGCTCAGCCCACCGAAATGAAACCGGATCTCTGTGGCGGATTAACGTTGATCCAGAGTAAGCCGATTTCTTGAAACATTTCGCAGAATTTTCTCTCGGGAAAGAAGGTAACAACAGTGAGCAACTCTCTGACCTGCGAGGAGGACAGACTCCCTATGGTGGGTCCCTCCTACACAACATATGCGTTTGGACTTGTGTTTTGTTGCCTCCATGCCAACCATGAGGTCCTCATACTCACCAGAACTTGTATTCCCGGGTGACTGGGTTCTGGTGTGAATGTGTGCTTTGGAGCTGGTACCGGGATTTCTAATAGACAGAGCCACCAAGGACAAGCGGTCCCCCCCCCATACACCTCTACTGGGGCAATGCATAACTGATGTGCTGTGAGGGCTTCATGGGAACCTTTGTAGACACCGTAAGCTTTGTATACGTTGGCCGGCAAGTAATAACCAAATAGGTGCGGCTATATATATAAACCAATCAGGTAAGTTTAACCACTTGCTGTCCGACGTACGTAATAAGCGTCATGGTCAGCAGGTGATTATAGGGGGCAGCCATGATCCTCATTTTGTTTCAGCCAAGGCCAGCTTTGCTGTAAAACCGTTACAGCCTTCTGACGGGCATCATGGCAACGTGTGGTGCCGATCGGGGCAAAACCCATCCGCACCATGGCAGCTCATGACGCTGATCGGGGGGCAAAACCCATCCGCACCATGGCAGCTCATGACGCTGATCGGGGGGCAAAGCCCAGCTGCACCATGGCAGCTTATGATGCTGATCGGGGGCAAAGCCTGTCCACACCATGGCAACGTATGGTGCTGATCAGGGGCAATGCCTGCACGCACCATGGCAACTCATGACGCTGATCGGGGGGGCAAAGCCCATCTGCACCATTGCAGCTCATGATGCTGATCGGGTCGGCAAAGCCTGTCTGTACCATGGCAACTCATGACACTGATCCGGGGAAAAGCCTATCAACACCATGGCAACTCATGATGCTGATCAGGGGCAAAGCCCATCTGCACAATTGCAGCTCATGACACTAATCGGGGGCAAAACCTGCGAGCACCATGATAACTTATGACGCTGATCGGGGCAAAGCCTATCTGCACCATGGCAGCTTATGACACTGATCCGAGGAAAAGCCCATCAGCACCATGGCATCTCATGAAGCTGATCGGGGGCAAAGCCCGCCAACACCATGTAAGCAAAAGACTCTGACCCGGGGCAAAGCCCATCTGCACCATGGCAGTTAATGACACTGATCGGGGGCAAAGCCTGTATGCAACATGGCAGCTAATGACACTGATCGGGGGGCAAAGCCCGTCCGCACCATGGCAACTCATGGCACTGATCTGGGGAATCTCCGCCAGCACCATGGCAACTCATGACACTGATCGGGGGCAAAGCCCGTCTGCTCCATGGCATCTCACGAAGCTGATCGGGGGCAAAGCCCGCCAACACCATGTAAGCAAAAGACTCTGACCCGGGGCAAAGCCCATCTGCAGCATGGCAGTTAATGACACTGATCGGGGGCAAAGCCTGTCTGCACCATGGCAACTCATGACGCTGATCGGGGGCAAGGCCTGTCTGCACCATGGCAACTCATGACGCTGATCGGGGGCAAGGCCTGTTTGCACCATGGCAACTCATGACGCTGATCGGGGGCAAGGCCTGTCTGCACCATGGCAACTCATGACGCTGACCGGGGGCAAGGCCTGTCTGCACCATGGCAACTCATGACGCTGATCGGGGGCAAGACCTGTCTGCACCATGGCAACTCATGACGCTGATCGGGGGCAAGGCCTGTCTGCACCATGGCAACTCATGACGCTGATCGGGGGCAAGGCCTGTCTGCACCATGGCAACTCATGACGCTGATCGGGGGCAAGGCCTGTCTGCACCATGGCAACTCATGACGCTGATCGGGGGCAAGGCCTGTCTGCACCATGGCAAACAGGGTTCTATGCCCACAGCACCCAGAGGGCCCCCGATGGCACCCCAGTAGACTTTGTATTCATTTTAACGACAAGTTCACCTTCAAGCGTTTCATATCACAATGAAGTCACATCCAGTCAAAGTATTTAAAAAACAAAGTTCATTTATTTCGGTATTTTTTTTTTTCTTTCTATAGAAAATACAGGGCTATGGGTGAGATCATTCGACTCTTCTTCAAAGATAGATTCCGATCGACCAACTACTGCTATTGTCTGGAATGTAGACGACCACCCCCAGGAGCGAATCAGAAACAGTCCCGGATGACGTCAGCAGCCTTAAAAAAACATCTGGCAGTAAGCGTTTGACCAAAGAGAAGCGGCGACGGCAACCGCGTCCGCCCGCTGTACGTGTCATGCGTCGCGTACGGCCAAAATACGGGAGGAAAAAAAAAAAAATGTATCGTCCTTTGTTCTAAAAATGTAACAAGATAACGTAGCGCCCTAAAATTCCCCCCCAAAAGGGTAGAAGATTTCTGTTCAAGTCTTGGAAGCAATTTCACGAAATGTAACACTAGATATCGATTGTGCAACTTCAATAAAATAAAAAAAACGGTAACAGACGGGAAAGGCGGGGCAATGGCGGCGCTACGAAAAAATAAATAAAAAAATGGCAACTCCATTGAGAATCCGGATTGTCCAGAGGATCGCAATATACACTATATTGTCAAAAGTATTGGGACACCGGCCTTTACACGCACATGACCTTTAATGGCATCCCAGTCTATGTCCGGAGGGTTCAATATTGAGTTGGCTCCGCCCCTTTGCAGCTACAAAACCTTCACCTCTTCTGGGAAGGCCGCCCACAAGGTTTAGGAGGGTGTCTGTGGCAGGGGTGCCCAACTAGTGGCCCGCGACCTCCTGCTCTGGGATGGCGGGTCGGCAACTGGAATGTTGGACCATTCTTCCAGAAGAGCATTCGTGAGGTCAGGCACTGGCTTGCAGTCTTTACTCTAATTCAGGGGGTCTCCAAACTGTGGCCCTGGGGCCAAATGCGGCCCTTTGCCTGCTCTTGGGACACTATTCCATCCAACGGGGCATAATTCTTGTTGCCGACGCCAATGATATAGTATTGTTTACTCCTGCTGGATACTTGGACATTTTCTACTCCCAATGGCCATGGTCCGGCACCCGAGAAGTCTGAAGGACCGTAAACTGGCCCTTCATTTAGAAAGTTTGGAGACCCCCTGCTCTAATTCATCCCAAAAGGTGTTGAGGTCAGGACTCTGTTCAGGCCAGACAAGTTCCTCCACCCCAAACTCACTCCGTGTCTTTATGGACCTTGCTTTGTACACTGGTGGGCAGTCATGTTGGAACAGAAAGGGGCCGTCCCCCAAACTAAACTCCTCCCACAAAGTTGGGGGCATTAAATTGTTCAAAATGTCTTGGTATGCCGACGCCTTAAAGGGGTTCCCTTCACTGGAACTAAGGGGCCAACCCAACTCCTGAAAAACACCATAATCCCCCCTCCCCCACACCATAATCCCCCCTCCACTAAAACTAAAGACCCACCTCTTCTGAAGGATCAGGACGACACTGGATGCAAAGCGCCTTGAGGCGACCAAGTTCACATTTGTTGCTCTATACAAGTTACTCACTCACTCCACCCAATGATTGGGACCAGAGCACAAAGAAAGGTCTATAAACACATGGATGAGTGAGTTGGGGGTGGAGGAGCTCAACTGGCCCGCACAGAGTCCTGACCTCAACCTGATAGAACACCTTTGGGATGAATTAGAATGGAGACTGTGAGCCAGGCCTTCTCGTCCAACATCAGTGCCTGACCTCACAAATTCTGGAAGAATGGTCAAACATTCCCATAGACACCCTCCTAAACCCTGTGGAAGATGTGAAGCTGTTATAGCTGCAAAGGGGCGGAGCCAACTCAATATTGAACCCTCCGGACCAAGACTGGCATGTCATTAAAGTTCAGGCGTCCCTAAACTTTTGGTAACATAATGCACATTATATATAATTAGTCCTCTAGGACTTGCACTGACACAAGGAAGAGGCACGTCGAAGCATCTCCACGAGCATGCGCGGGGAGATTTTCACCAGCTCCCACATCATTCTGGCGTAAACAAAAAGCAGAACTTTTTACAAAAAAAAGGATTTATCCGAATGGAGCAAGCCACGAGCGGGAAAAAATAAAAAGGAGGGAGGATGGGGGAGGGGCAGAGGTTTCCTGGGGCCCCAACCACACCGACCCAACCTGCCGTATCGCAGAGGAAGCAACAACAAAAAAAAAGAACCCAACGGAGGATCTCGCACGCGGCGGCGGCGCAAGGCCCGATCCTGCCAAATCAACGGAAGCCCCGGTCAGGGTGGGGGATCCGCCTCCTCCTAACTGTCCTCTCCGTTCTCCCCGGGGCCCTTGATGAGGCGCTTTTGGCCGCGCTTCCCTGCGGGTCCCTTGGGTTTGGCGAAGGCCTGTTTGAAGGCGTGTTGTTTGGGGTGGACTTCGTCGTAGAGGAACTCGGACGTCAACTCCGACCCGTCTTCTATTTCAATCTAAGAGAAGGAAGAAGGAAAGACAACAATGTATCACTTCTACAAAAGCGTAAAGCCAACAGGCGCGATCGATCACCGCCCGTCGGATCGCCGCCCATTAGATCGCCGCCCATTAGATCGCCGCCCATTAGATCGCCGCCCATTAGATCGCCGCCCATCGGTCCGCCGCCCATCGGATCGCCGCCCATCGGATCGCCGCCCATCAGATCGCCGCCCATCAGATCGCCGCCCATCAGATCGCCGCCCATCAGATCGCCGCCCATCGGTCACCGCCCATCGGTCACCGCCCATCAGATCGCCGCCCATCGGTCACCGCCCATCGGTCACCGCCCATCAGATCGCCGCCCATCGGTCACCGCCCATTAGATCGCCGCCCATCGGTCACCGCCCATTAGATCGCCGCCCATCGGTCACCGCCCATTAGATCGCCGCCCATCAGATCGCCGCCCATCGGTCACCGCCCATCAGATCGCCGCCCATCGGTCACCGCCCATCAGCCCGTTAGATTACCGCCCATCGGTCACCGCCCATTAGATCGCCGCCCATCGGTCACCGCCCATCAGATCGCCCATCAGATCGCCGCCCATCGATCACCGCCCATCAGCCCGTTAGATTACCGCCCATCAGATCGCCGCCCATCAGATCGCCGCCCATCAGATCACCGCCCATCAGATCACCGCCCATCAGATCACCGCCCATCAGATCACCGCCCATCAGATCACTGCCCATCAGCCCGTTAGATTACCGCCCATCAGCCCGTTAGATTACCGCCCATCAGCCCGTTAGATTACCGCCCATCAGCCCGTTAGATTACCGCCCATCAGCCCGTTAGATTACCGCCCATCAGATCGCCGCCCGTTAGATTGCCGCCCATCAGATCGCCGCCCATCGGATCGCCGCCCATCGGATCGCCGCCCATCAGATCGCCGCCCATCAGATCGCCGCCCATCAGATCGCCGCCCATCAGATTGCCGCCCATCGGTCACCGCCCATCGGTCACCGCCCATCAGATCGCCGCCCATCGGTCACCGCCCATCGGTCACCGCCCATCAGATCGCCGCCCATCGGTCACCGCCCATTAGATCGCCGCCCATCGGTCACCGCCCATCGGTCACCGCCCATTAGATCGCCGCCCATCAGATCGCCGCCCATCGGTCACCGCCCATCAGATCGCCGCCCATCGGTCACCGCCCATCAGATCGCCCATCAGATCGCCGCCCATCGGTCACCGCCCATCAGATCGCCCATCAGATCGCCGCCCATCGATCACCGCCCATCAGCCCGTTAGATTACCGCCCATCAGATCGCCGCCCATCAGATCGCCGCCCATCAGATCACCGCCCATCAGATCACCACCCATCAGATCACTGCCCATCAGCCCGTTAGATTACCGCCCATCAGCCCGTTAGATTACCGCCCATCAGCCCGTTAGATTACCGCCCATCAGCCCGTTAGATTACCGCCCATCAGCCCGTTAGATTACCGCCCATCAGATCGCCGCCCGTTAGATTGCCGCCCATCAGATTGCCGCCCATCAGATCGCCGCCCATCAGATTGCCGCCCATCAGATTGCCGCCCATCAGATCGCCGCCCATCAGATCGCCGCCCATCAGATCGCCGCCCATCATGTCACAATACGGAGGGCTTATAGGGGGGATTTCACTTGCCACAATGACGGGGCAAAACAAAAAGGTAGCAATAACAGACGGCCGTTCTCGGGATTCTTGGACCGTCCTGGAGACGGTTATTCTCCTTCTTCTACTCGGAGGTCAGTCAAGCCAAAAGGTGTTCAGAGAAAACAGAAATGAATGTCTCTTGTAAATAATGCAGCTTGTGCAAGTTCTTAACCACTTCCTGCCGGCCGCACGACTTTGTACGGCCGCAGTGTGGATGCCAATTGCCGGGAGGCCGTCTATATACGGCCTCCAGCCACTGGGATGCCGATGCGCGTGCCTGGCGGCCGCGATGTCTGCCGGGCACCCACGATCGGCGGTCACAGAGCAGGGACGTGGAGCTCTGTGTGTGTAATGATGGAGGGGGGGGGGGGGGGGTAAACACAGAGCTCCATGTCCTGTCAGGGAGAGAGGAGACTGATCTGTGTTCCTTGTACATAGGGACACAGTCCTCTTCCCCCACAGTTAGAAACACTAGGCAGGGTACACATTTAACCCTTTTCCTCACCCCCCCAGTGTTAACCCCTTCCCTGCCAGTCACATTTATACAGTAATTAGTGCATATTTATAGCACTGATCGCAGTATAAATGTGACTGGTGCCAAAAATGTTTTAAAAGTGTCCGATGTGTCCGCCATAAAGTCGCAGTCCCAATAAAAAAAAAAAGAAAAAAAGAAAAAGAAAAAAAAAAAAAAACGCAGTAAAATTAAAAATAATAAATTCTGTCCCCTATTTTGTAGGCGCTACAACTTTTGCGCAAACCAGTTGCTTATTGCGATCGTATCGGACTAGACTGAGAAATTTTTATTTATTTTTTAAAAAAATTGGGCTATTTATTATAGCAACAAGTAAAAAATATATATATTTTTTTTTTAAATTGTCGCTCTTTTTTTGTTTATAGCGCAAAAAATAAAAAAAGGCAGAGATGATCAAAATGAAATTTCACCTGCGCAGGAGGGGGGTATATGTGCCCAGTAAGCAAGGGGTTAATCACTTCCTTATAGTGGGTGCAGAAGCGCCGCCCTCTCTCTCCTGCACTTATCACTCAAGTCAACAATGCATTGCATGAATCTATGTATTGTTTCCGGCGCCGCTGCCGCCCACTATTCAGATGGCCCGCCCCCTGGTGAGCGCCGGCCATCTGAATAACAGCAGTTTGTTGGTTTTTGGAAGTGTCCATCGGAGCCAGCGGCTTTCCGATAGGCTTCCTGATTACAGCCTGAGGGCTCTAATCGGCTTCCAAATAGTAAACCAGGGGACGCACGGGGTGCGAGTACCCTGGTTAACACTGACACGCGTCTCAGCCAATCAGGTTCACCGGGTCTGGTTACCGGTAACCCGATTGGCTGAAGCGACATCGAGGGCGCGTGGAGAGAGGATGGCTGACCCGAGAAAAGTGCCGGGCGGGGGGTGGGAAAACTGGCGGCAATTGATGGGCACAGTGGCGGCAATTGATGGGCACAGTGGCGGCAATTGATGGGCACAGTGGCGGCAATTGATGGGCACAGTGGCGGCAATTGATGGGCACAGTGGCGGCAATTGATGGGCACAGTGGCGGCAATTGATGGGCACAGTGGCGGCAA
This sequence comes from Rana kukunoris, assembly GCA_029574335.1. Classification (NCBI taxonomy): domain Eukaryota; kingdom Metazoa; phylum Chordata; class Amphibia; order Anura; family Ranidae; genus Rana; species Rana kukunoris. The sequence goes on along the minus strand of CM056055.1, from coordinate 20,981,655 downwards.
TTGATGGGCACAGTGGCGACAGTTGACAATAAAATAAAGTAAAAATATTTAAATCCCCCCCCATCATGTTTATCCTGCATGGTTACCTTCTTGGCGATGTCCAGCTGGAATTCCTGCTCCACGGACTCCAGGAGACGGTTCTTACAGCTGGAGTAGAGCATGCGCTCCTTTATACTGCACTTGTATCCCGGCATGGAGTAGATGAACACTGCGAGCAAAACAATCAACGTATTACTCCAGGAGACCGGCAATACACGGCCAGAGGAAATCCGACCAGAAGAGCCCCCTAGCCACCCCCCCCCCCCAACCACACACACCACAGAAAATATCCCACCGATTACCCTATACACCCCACCCATTACCCTATACACCCCACCCATTAGCCTATACACCCCACCCTATACACCCCACCCATTAGCCTATACACCCCACCCTATACACCCCACCCATTACCCTATACACCCCACCCATTAGCCTATACACCCCACCCTATACACCCCACCCATTAGCCTATACACCCCACCCTATACACCCCACCCATTACCCTATACACCCCACCCATTACCCTATACACCCCACCCATTACCCCATACACCCCACAGATTACCCCATACACCCCACCGATTACCCCATACACCCCACCGATTACCCCATACACCCCACCGATTACCCCATACACCCCACCGATTACCCCATACACCCCACCGATTACCCCATACACCCCACCGATTACCCCATACACCCCACCGATTACCCATACACCCCACCGATTACCCCATACACCCCACCGATTACCCCATACACCCCACCGATTACCCCATACACCCCACCGATTACCCCATACACCCCACCGATTACCCCATACACCCCACCGATTACCCCATACACCCCACCGATTACCCCATACACCCCACCGATTACCCCATACACCCCACCGATTACCCCATACACCCCACCGATTACCCCATTCACCCCACCGATTACCCCATACACCCCACCGATTACCCCATTCACCCCACCGATTACCCTATACACCCCACCGATTACCCTATACACCCCACCGATTACCCTATACACCCCACAGATTACCCTATACACCCCACAGATTACCCTATACACCCCACAGATTACCCTATACACCCCACAGATTACCCTATACACCCCACAGATTACCCTATACACCCCAATACACCCCACAGATTACCCTATACACCCCACAGATTACCCTATACACCCCACAGATTACCCTATACACCCCACAGATTACCCTATACACCCCACAGATTACCCAATGCCCTCTTACACACCACCCACTTACCTATAGACTCCAGGTAGTCCCCTTCGTGGGAGTGTTTGTACAGGAAGAAGTGATAACGCCCCGTGTCTTTGGGGACTCTGCTCGGCAGATCCTGGATGTCCGTGTGTTTGGTGTGGACCAGGTCGATGGTTTCCTTTTCTATATCCAATTTCTGAAAAATGAGGAGAAAGTTCTTAAAACAAAAAAAAAAAAACACAAAACACACAACTAGCCAACTAGAAGACAACGAATGATTGCCAGCACAGGGGCCAATATTTACCGAAGAGGGGCCTGTTCTACAATCACACACACACATATATATATCTATATACACACACACACACACACACACACACACACACACACACATATATATATCTATATCCGGCAATGTGTGACATGTGACAATTCTGCAGAGTTCATCAGTGAGAAATATCAATTCTTTTCAAACAAATTTACAAAATTCACAAATCTATTTAACCACTTCCCGCCCGTAGGACATCATATGAGATCCTGGACATTGAGTGGAGGTATCTAGATCAGGGGTCTCCAAAATGTGGCCCGAGGGCCGGATGTGGCCCTTTGCTAGCCTTTTTCCGGCCCTCGGGCACTATTCCTCCCACTGACTCAACAATGGGGCCCTATTTCTTCCACTGATACAAATGATGGGATACTATTCCTCCTATTAGGAGGGACACTAACCCTCCTATTGACCACCAACCCTGAGGCCATCTTTATTCTTACTGATGCCGGGCCCTGGACATTTCTACCCCCGCTAGCCACAATCCGGCCCTCTTAAAGCCTGAAAGACAATAAACTGGCCCTTTGTTTGAAAAGTTTGAAGACCCCTGATCTAGATGATGGGTGCAGCTGCATGATTCAGATATCTTTTTTTTTTTCAGCCGGCGATTCGCTGTAAAGTGAAAGCCGCTTGATCGCTTTTACAGGCGGTGGGAGGAAATGCCCCCTGCTGCCCTCCAGTGCTTCTCCCGTCTCGCCTGTGTGATGTCATGAGATGGCCGGGGACCATCTGGCCATGGAAATATTTGTTCTGAGCAGGGGCGGACTGACCATTGAGGAACTCGGGCACTGCCCGAGGGCCCCATGCCACCAGGGGGCCCCCCCATCAGGGTTGCCAGTCTCATTAGAACCAGGGACAGTATGTAAAAATGTCCAAAACCTACATGCTTTTCATGTGAAAATCCTGAGATTTTAGCTGCCCCGTCTCTGCACTGCCTCCTGGCTTGGTGGCCACCTGTAAGCCCGGGGGCCCCATAATCTTGTATTGCCCGGGGGCCCCATGAGTTGTCAGTCCGCCCCTGGTTCTGAGTAATTGATTTTTACATGTAGGAGAGGAATGACAGAATTGGCCCGGTATGGAAGCGGCTCAAGTGAAAGTACTGGGGGGGGGGTTTGTACATATTTTCTATATTGGGGCCAGGACCAAATGAAGAAAAATGTAAAAGGATACTTTATTACATTATAATTATATTGTATTGAATTGTATTGCAACTGTGCCGTCTGCCCTCATGTTGTAAAGCGTAAACTGTTGGCGCTATAAAAATCCTGTATAAAAATTATAATAATAATAATAATTTTATTATAAAATAATCCTGCGGTGCATTCTTCTTTGTAGCCACCAGGTGGCGCATTATGCTCTTTCCATATAAATACAAGGCTACCATGAGATACTCAATGGGAATAACTGATAACAGATTGTTTACTGGACATTCAGACCCAAATGTGCGCCGGCGTATCTGTGCGCCGGACCCACAAACCAACACACGCCTAAAAACTGGCCAGCCCCTGCCGACGTGGCTTACTTACCCCGGCGTGGCGTGGGCGCACTTTTCGTCTGGACGCATGGTGCTGCTCCCATTGATTAGGCATTCAAATATGCAAATGAGGGAAATACGGCGATTCACGAACGTACGCGCGCCCGACGCATGCTGCGCGAGGTGCGCGTAAATTGTACGTCCGGCGTAAAGTTATTCCCCATAGATGAGGTGCAACCCGGCAACAGACATGCAAAGGTCTGACCCAGAAAACACAGGGCGGCGTATTGGGCGTACGTTACGCTCGCGGCGAACGTGGTGATCCGGCGTAGCTTAGGCAGTTGTTCCGGCGTGGCTGTGAGCATGCGCATAAGGGTGCAGTTTAATGCGTCCACGTCACGGCGCATGCGCAGTTCGCGAAACGCCGGGCGTAAAACACTGCACCATGCTCGGACCATCATTTGCATGGGGTCACGCCCACTTCCACCTACGCCTTCGAAAAATTTGCCACGCCGACGCAACATTGGGAGCAATAGCGCTGCGCTGGCGTGGCGTAGGAAGAGCAAATATAATGACAATCTAAACGAAAACTAAAATATATACATATATAAAAATAAATAAAAGAAAGCAAAAAAATTTAAGAAAAAATAGAATATAAAAAAGAAAAAAAAAAAGAAAAATTATAAAAACCTAAATAAAACAAAAACAAATACAGATTTAGTGCCATAACTCAAACTGGGAGCTAATTATATATATAAAATAAATGAATGAAATAGCTGCCTGCATCAACAATAGAGCAATATTGTATAGAAAACAAAAAATGCGGCGCTATATATATATATATATATATATATATATATATATATATATATATATATATATATATATATATATATATATATATATATATATATATATATATATATATATATACACACACACACACACACACACACAAAAAAGATAAAAGTAAAACAGAACCAAAAACAAACAACTATTATGACTAAAAAAATAAAAGTAAAAAGTATAAAAACGCATACAAATTAAAAAAGAGCAAATATGACAAATAAAATTAAAACTAAAATAAAAAAATTTAATATAAAAAACAAAATAAAACACAGATTTAGTGCCAGAACCCGGGCGGGGAGGTCTGCGACTCACCAATTGGATGTAGTTGATCTTCTTCTGTTTCAGCTGCTGGACGGCTTGCTCCGCCTCCGGCCTGAGCGGGAAGGACAGCCCCTGCAGAGTCTGCTGTTTGCTCTCCACACTGATCTCCGTCTTCACCTGCAGAAGAGATGTAGTCAGGGAAGAGGAATTCCACACTGCGCTCACTGACCCACCCCCTCCTCCGCCCCCCCCACAGAACTCTCACTGACACACCCCTCCTCCGCCCCCCCACACTGCTCTCACTGAAACACCCCCTCCTCCGCCCCCCCACACTGCGCTCACTGACACACACCCTCCTCCGCCCCCCCACACTGCGCTCACTGACACACCCTCCTCCGCCCCCCCACACTGCGCTCACTGACACACCCCACCCTCCGCCCCCCCACACTGCGCCCCCCCACACTGCGCTCACTGACACACCCACTCCACCCCCCCACACTGCGCTCACTGACACACACCCTCCTCTGCCCCCCCCACAGAACTCTCACTGACACACACCCTCCTCCGCCCCCCCCACAGAACTCTCACTGACACACCCCCTCCTCCGCCCCCCACAGAACTCTCACTGACACACCCCTCCTCCACCCCCCACACTGCTCTCACTGAAACACCCTCTCCTCCGCCCCCCCACACTGCGCTCACTGACACACACCCTCCTCCACCCCCCCCCCATACTGCGCTCAATGACACACACCCTCCTCCGCCCCCCCACACTACGCTCACTGACACACACCCTCCTCCGCCCCCCCCACAGAACTCTCACTGACACACCCCCTCCTCCGCCCCCCACAGAACTCTCACTGACACACCCCTCCTCCACCCCCACACTGCTCTCACTGAAACAACCCCTCCTCCGCCCCCCCACACTGCGCTCACTGACACACACCCTCCTCCGCCCCCCCACACTGCGCTCACTGACACACCCCCTCCTCCGTGCCCCCACACTGCGCTCACTGACACACCCCCTCCTCCGCCCCCCACAGAACTCTCACTGACACACACCCTCCTCCGCCCCCCCACACTGCACTCACTGACACACCCCCTCCTCCGCCCCCCACAGAACTCTCACTGACACACCCCTCCTCCGCCCCTCACACTGCTCTCACTGAAACACCCCCTCCTCCGCCCCCCCCCACTGGGCTCACTGACACACCCCCTCCTCCGCGCCCCCACACTGCGCTCACTGACACACCCCCTCCTCCTCCACCCCCCCATACTGCGCTCAATGACACACCGCCTCCTCCGCCCCCCCACACTGCGCTCACTGACACACCCCCTCCTCCGCCCCCCCCCACACTGGGCTCACTGACACACCCCCTCCTCCGCGCCCCCACACTGCGCTCACCGACACACCCCCTCCTCCTCCACCCCCCCCACACTGCGCTCACTGACACACACCCTCCTCCGCCCCCCCACACTGCTCTCACTGAAACAACCCCTCCTCCGCCCCCCCACACTGCGCTCACTGACACACACCCTCCTCCGCCCCCCCACCAGACCCCTTGACCCAACGCTCACCTCGTTTATCTTGATCTGTTGCAGTTCCCGCTCGGCTGCGGTAAGGGGCGCCGGCGCAGCACAAGAAGAGACGTGTTTTTGGTACCCGTTAAAAGCAACTTCTTCCTGCCACACAGAGAGACACAGTTACATCCTGGAAATGCGGAGATATCTAGAGATCCAATACAACGCCCTCATTCCAGCAGTGACCCGGCCGTTCTATAGAAGGTGTGATCTGCGCTCCACCCAACGCCGATCATTCCATGTTTGGTGGATTCTGGACCAACCACTAAGGGGTTCTCATAGTCAGAGGTGAGACCTTGTGTGTCGGAGTCTCTAAATTAGAGAGTGCCCCTAACATAGAAGATGTGGACCACAGAGACCCCCGACAAAGGACAAACGGCCCAGACTTCAGACTTGTACTGATCTACATGACTACTTATAAAACGTCTTAGATCGGACCTCTCCAGTCCTCACCTTCCTGATATGTTCATTATGCTGTACCCCTGCGTGGGTGAATAACGCCTCGTTTTCCACTGAACGCAACGGTTCGGGTCGGTACAGTTTGGAGCGCTTAGAATGGACCGGTCTATTCTTGTGAGCGTTTCCACTGCAAGTTGGACAGTCCCGGGCCATTTAGGGTTTAGAAAAAATGCATAGGGTGTCCACCAATCAGTGGAATGTATTGTAGGTCCGCCCTAATCGAACCGTTCCATTTTCTATGGCCCCACATCTGGAGCAGGACCCAGAATGGTACGGTTCGGTTTTATGGCACACTTTCATAATGGAAACACCCAAAATAGCGTACCGATCCGCTCAGTGGAAACGAGGAATATTTGTCAAGATGTTGTTCTGCTTATTACAATAAATATTATTGTACCAGAAAAGTGAGCTACATGGTTCCCTCCCACCATCTGATGAACCTTTGTTGGGCCACCAGATGGACCTTTGTCGGACCACCAGATGGACCTTTGTCGGACCACCAGATGGACCTTTGTCGGACCACCAGATGGACCTTATTTGGGCCCACCAGATGGACCTTTGATGGACCATCCGATAAACCTTTATTGGCCTATCCGATGGACCCTTGTTGGGCCACCCAATGGGTTTTTGCTGGGCCACCAGATGGGACCTTTGTCGGGCCACCTTATGAACCTATGTTGACCCACCAGATGGACCTTTGTCGGACCACCAGATGGACCTTTGTCGGACCACCAGATGGACCTTTGTCGGACCACCAGATGGACCTTTGTCGGACCACCAGATGGACCTTTGTCGGACCACCAGATGGACCTTTGTCGGACCACCAGATCAACCCTTTTGGCCCACCAGATGGGCCTTAATTGGGCCACCTAATGGACCTTTGATGGACCATCCGATAAACCTTTATTGGCCTATCCGATGGACCCTTGTTGGGCCACCCAATGGGTTTTTGATGGGCCACCAGATGGGACCTTTATCGGGCCACCTTATGAACCTATGTTGGCCCACCTGATGGACCTTTGTTGGACCACTTGATGGCCCTTTGTGGGGCCACCTAATGGACCTCTATTGGCCTACCTGATGGACCCTTGTCGGGCCACTTGATGGGCCTTTTTTGGCCCACCCAATAGGTGCTGGGCCACCCGATGGGCCCTTGTCGCGCCGGCCACCTCTTGGACCTTCTTCATGGGAACTATTTCTTTACCTCTACTTGTCTATACACAGACCAAGACAGGAGAACGCTGCTGCACTGGTGGTAACATGAGAAGAGAGTATGGTCTTTGTTGGGCCACCCAATGGAACCTTGTTGGGCCACCCAATGGAACCTTGTTGGGCCACCCAATGGAACCTTGTTGGGCCACCCAATGGAACCTTGTTGGGCCACCCAATGGAACCTTGTTGGGCCTTCATTGGACCTATATTTTTACCTCTACTTGTCTACACACAGAGACCAAGACAGGACAACGCTGCTGCACTGGTGGCAACATGAGAAGAGAGCATGGCCCATGCACACTGACCTTTAGCGTCCCAAAGACTTCATCTTTGATGTGTCCTCCTCCGAACTCTTTCTTCACGGTCATCCTGGTCGCCGCGTATAACATCTTCAGCCGCACCTGTCAACAATGCAATAACGAATGTTATGTTTGCCTCTGAAGTTTTTCAGAGCAAAGGTCCGGTCCTAGGGGGGTTGGGGGGGGGAGACATTTCCAGATACACAGCTGACTTCCTCTCCAGCAAACCTCACTGAATTCTAAACTCAAGCCAAAAACGTTTCAGTGGTTTGGAAAGGATTGAGGAACCAGAAAAGCCGTCCAGGTTTCATCGTCTTTTCTATCATCGCAAGAATAAAATGTCTGACTTTTAGGGGGTGGCTACATTTGTTCCCCACGGTCCCACTGTAGGAATGTAGCTTGCTTACGCCTGAGATGGACTGGGATTCTGGGATTTGTAGTGTGCATAGAGATCGGTGGTGGTGGCAAGTGAGCGGGTTTGTGCAACTTTGGAGTCGCACAGAGGACAGAACTTTGTGTCTGTATCTTGGTGGGTGGAGGGGGGGGGGGGGGGGGGGGCTGTATCTTGGTGGGTGGAGGGGGGGGGGGGGGGGGGAGGGGGGGGTGGGGGTGGGCGTGGGGAGGGGAGAGGGGGGTGGGTGGAGGGCGCGGTGTGGTGGTGTGGTGGGGGTCGGGGGTGGGTGGGGGGGGGGGGGGGGGGTCGGGGGGGGGGAGGAGTCTGGGAACGTACGGGGCGGGGTGGGGGGAGTGATCGGGTGACCATGACAGGAAGAGCCACTCGAATCCCTGTGCGTTCTGGCTGTCCAGGCGGTAGAGGATGTAGCATGGCTGCGTGTCGTCCAGCAGCGGGAGGATGAAAGTGTCGTAGTCTTGGTCCCAGTTTTGTCGGAGGTCCTTGTGTGCGCCCAACACCAGCTGCTCTGCATGGAGGAGAAACAACAGACACCATTACCGATATACCGTTCCCATGTACCGGCCTGCCGCAGGAGGACCGATCCCAGCAATGACCATCTGCCTCATCTTGGAATACTCGGTGATTGCACCTTAATTACTTGCTCCACTTAAAGTTACCCCCATCATGTTTGTCACTGCGGTCTCTGCAGTCCCATGGACCCTTCACTCTTCCAGGGCCCCCTCTCCATTCATGGCCCCCACTCTGTCCCTTCCACATTCATGGGCCCTTCGCTCTCCCCTCATCCTCAAGGACCCCTTGCTCGCCCCTCTCCCCTCCTCATCCATGGACCCTTCCCTCTCCCCTCCTCCTCCATGGACCCTTCCCTCTCCCCTCCTCCTCCATGGACCCTTCCCTCTCCCCTCCTCCTCCATGGACCCTTCCCTCTCCCCTCCTCCTCCATGGACCCTTCCCTCTCCCCTCTCCATCCATGGCCTGTGCCACAACCCCTCTCCATCCATGGCCTGTTCCACAACACCTCTCCATCCATGGCCTGTGCCACAACCCCTCTCCATCCATGGCCTGTTCCACAACCCCTCTCAATCCATGGCCTGCTCACCAACCCCTCTCCATCCATGGCCTATTCCACAACACCTCTCCATCCATGGCCTGTGCCACAACCCCTCTCCATCCATGGCCTGTTCCACAACCCCTCTCAATCCATGGCCTGCTCACCAACCCCTCTCCATCCATGGCCTGTTCCACAACACCTCTCCACCCATGGCCTGTGCCACAACCCCTCTCCATCCATGGCCTGTGCCACAACCCCTCTCCATCCATGGCCTGTTCCACAACCCCTCTCCATCCACGGCCTGTTCCACAACCCCTCTCCATCCACGGCCTGTTCCACAACCCCTCTCCATCCACGGCCTGTTCCACAACCCCTCTCCATCCACGGCCTGTTCCACAACCCCTCTCCATCCACGGCCTGTCCACGGCCTCCACAACCCCTCTCCATCCACGGCCTGTTCCACAACCCCTCACGGCCTGTTCCATCCACGGCCTGTTCCACAACCCCTCTCCATCCACGGCCTGTTCCACAACCCCTCTCCATCCACGGCCTGTTCCACAACCCCTCTCCATCCACGGCCTGTTCCACAACCCCTCTCCATCCACGGCCTGTTCCACAACCCCTCTCCATCCACGGCCTGTTCCACAACCCCTCTCCATCCACGGCCTGTTCCACAACCCCTCTCCATCCACGGCCTGTTCCACAACCCCTCTCCATCCACGGCCTGTTCCACAACCCCTCTCCATCCATGGCCTGTGCCACAACCCCTCTCCATCCATGGCCTGTGCCACAACCCCTCTCCATCCATGGCCTGTGCCACAACCCCTCTCAATCCATGGCCTGCTCACCAACCCCTCTCCATCCATGGCCTGTTCCACAACCCCTCTCCATCCATGGCCTGTTCCACAACACCTCTCCACCCATGGCCTGTGCCACAACCCCTCTCCATCCATGGCCTGTTCCACAACCCCTCTCAATCCATGGCCTGCTCACCAACCCCTCTCCATCCATGGCCTGTTCCACAACCCCTCTCCATCCATGGCCTGTTCCACAACCCCTCTCCATCCATGGCCTGTTCCACAACCCCTCTCCATCCATGGCCTGTTCCACAACCCCTCTCCATCCATGGCCTGTTCCACAACCCCTCTCCATCCATGGCCTGTTCCACAACCCCTCTCCATCCATGGCCTGTTCCACAACCCCTCTCCATCCATGGCCTGTTCCACAACCCCACTGCATCCATGGCCTGTTCCACAACCCCACTGCATCCATGGCCTGTGCCACAACCCCACTGCATCCATGGCCTGTGCCACAACCCCACTGCATCCATGGCCTGTGCCACAACCCCACTGCATCCATGGCCTGTGCCACAACCCCTCTCCATCCATGGCCTGTGCCACAACCCCTCTCCATCCATGGCCTGTTCCACAACCCCTCTCAATCCATGGCCTGCTCACCAACCCCTCTCCATCCATGGCCTGTGCCACAACCCCTCTCCATCCATGGCCTGTTCCACAACCCCTCTCCATCCATGGCCTGTGCCACAACCCCTCTCCATCCATGGCCTGTGCCACAACCCCTCTCCATCCATGGCCTGTGCCACAACCCCTCTCCATCCATGGCCTGCTCACCAACCCCTCTCCATCCATGGCCTGTTCCACAACCCCTCTCCATCCATGGCCTGTGCCACAACCCCTCTCCATCCATGGCCTGCTCACCAACCCCTCTCCATCCATGGCCCCTTGGGATAAAATCACCATGTTCAATGACCACTGTTTGCAAACAACTGACATTAGGAGATGAATGCATTTCTGACAAATCAATGGGTATAGTCCTCTTAATAAAATCAAATACTTCTGCACTTATTTTTAGAGAATTTTATATATAAAAATAAAGGGGCCTCTCTCTACTTACAGGCTTACTGTAAAGGAACAAAACAAAGAGAAATATTCATGCATTGCAGAGATCCGACATTTGGTTTAAAGAGTTAGAAAGTCCCGAAGTAATTGTCTTCAGTCCTAAAATCAGCCCCTCCCCCCCTAAGAGGGCGACTTTCCCCGGGAACCGCTCCGGTCATAAGGTCATCTATATCAGAGGGATTACAGGCTCCTCACTTCCCTGCACTGGCAAGAATTTTAACAACTTAATCACCCTCATTACAGGCGGCTGTGCTGGGGGGGGGGGGGGGGGGGTTCTCATTAGATGGAAGAATTCTCATCTGGTGTTAATACAACACTGACTACAAAGAACAAGTCCGTACAGACAAACAATTTCCAATTCCAATTCCACCCCGGGTTTTGGAAAATAATTACAATTATGTTCTGGGGGTGTCCCCATTTTGTACTCCATACCCCTTTGTATTGGCTCAGACATTCATCTTTATACATTGGATGGAGTTGTATCTTTTTTCTCTGCAAAGTTACCCAAATTCCGGGTAAATTATCCACTAGGGACAGTTCCTTCTACTTTAAGAACCCAATCACACATTTTAACAGAAACTTCCCCCTCCATCCATCTCTCTCCCCATTCCCCCTCCATCCATCCATCTCTCTCCCCCTTCCCCCTCCATCCATCCATCTCTCCCCCCCTCCCCCATCCATCCATCCATCTCTCCCCATGTACCCCCCCATCCATCCATCTTCTCTCCCCATTCCCCCTCCATCCATCCATCTCTCTCCGCATTCCCCCCATCCATCCATCTCATCTCTCCCCATCCTCCCTCCATCCATCCATTCCATCTCTCTCCCATCCCCCTCCCCATCCATCCATCTCCATCCCCATTCCCCCTCCACCTCCATCCATCCATCTCTCCGCATTCCCCCTCATCCATCCATCTCTCCACTCTCCCATTCCCCACTCCATCCATCCATCCACTCCATCCTCTCATCTCATTCCCATCCATCCATCCATCTCTCCCCATTCATCCCCCCCCTCCATCCATCTCTCTCCCCATTCCCCTCCATCCATCCATCCATCTCTCCCCCCTCCCCCCATTCCCCCTCCATCCATCCATCTCTCTCCCCATTCCCCCTCCATCCATCCATCTCTCTCCCCCCATCCCCCCTCCATCCATCCATTCTCTCCCATTCCCATCCATCCCCTCCCCATCCATCCCCTCTTCCCATTCCCCCTCCATCCATCCTCTCTCTCCCCATTCCCCCTCCATCCATCATCTCCTCTCCCCATTCCCCCTCCATCCATCTCTCTCCATTCCATCTCTCCCTCCCCCCCATCCTCCATCTCTCTCCCCCCCCATCATCATCTCTCTCTCCCATTCCCCCCCCATCCATCTCCTCCCCATTCCCCCTCCATCTCTCTCCCCATTCCCCCCATCCATTCTCCCCATTCCCCCTCCATCTCTCTCCCCATTCCCCCTCCATCCATCCATCTCTCCCCCATTCCCCCTCCATCCATCTCTCTCCCCATTCCCCCTCCATCCATCCATCTCTCTCCCCATTCCCCCCCATCTATCTCCCCATTCCCCCTCCATCCATCTCTCTCCCCATTCCCCCTCCATCCCCCATCCATCTCTCCATCCCCATTCCCTCCCCATTCCCCCTCCATCCATCTCTCTCCCCATTCCCCCTCCATCCATCCATCTCTCATCCCATCCCCCTCCATCTATCTCCCCCATTCCCCCTCCATCCATCTCTCTCCCATTCCCCCCCATCCTCCATCTCTCTCCCCATTCCCCCTCCATCTCCCTCTCCCCATTCCCCCCCATCCATCCATCTCTCTCCATCTCTCCCCCTCCCCATTCCCCCTATCCATCCATCCATCTCTCTCCCCTTCCCCCCCTCCATCCATCTCTCTCCCCATTCCCCCCTCCATCCATCCATCTCTCTTCCCCATTCCCCCTCCATCTATCTCCCCATTCCCCCTCATCATCTCTCTCCCCATTCCCCCATTCCCCCTCCATCCATCTCTCTTCCCCATTCCCCCCCTCCATCTCTCTTCCATCCCCCATCTCTCTCTTCCCATTCCCCCTCCATCCCCCCCATCATCCTCCCCATTATCTCTCTTCCATTTCCCCCTCATCATCTCTCTCCCCATTCCCCCCCATCTATCTCCCCATTCCCCCTCCATCTCTCTCTTCCCATTCCCCCTCCATCCCATCCATCTCCCCATCTCTCTTCCATTCCCCTCCATCTCTCTCATCCATTCCCCCTCCATCATCCATCCCTCTTCCCATTCCCCTCCATCTCTCTCCCCATTACCCCTCCATCCATCTCTTCCCATTACCCCCCATCCTCCATCTCTCTCCCCATCCCCCTCTCTCCATCTCCCCATTCCCCCTCCATCCATCCCTCCCCATTCCCCCCTCCATCTCTCCCTCTTCCCATTCCCCCCCTCCATCCATCCCTCTCCCATTCCCCCTCCATCCATCTCTTCCCTATTCCCCTCCATCCATCTCTCTCCCCATTCCCCCTCCATCCATCCCTCCCCATTCCCCCTCCATCCATCTCTCTCCCCATTCCCCCTCCATCCATCCATCTCTCTCCCCCCATTCCCCCTCTCTCCATCTCTCTTCATTCCCCTCCATCCATCCATCTCTCTTCCCATTCCCCCTCCATCCATCTCTCTCCCCATTCCCCCTCCATCCATCCATCTCTCTCTCTCTCCCATTCCCCCTCCATCTATCTCCCCATTCCCCCTCCATCCATCTCTCTCTCCCATTCCCCCTCCATCCATCCATCTCTCTTCCATTCCCCCTCCATCCATCTCTCTCCCCATTCCCCCTCCATCCATCCATCTCTCTCCCCATTCCCCCTCCATCTATCTCCCCATTCCCCCTCCATCCATCTCTCTCCCCATTCCCCCTCCATCCATCCATCTCTCTCCCCATTCCCCCTCCATCCATCTCTCTCCCCATTCCCCCTCCATCCATCTTTCTTTCGCTATTCCCTTTCCCTTTCCATCCATTTTCACAACACTGTCCCCTCACCATTTCCTCTCGATCCATCACCCCCTCATTGTTCCCTCTCCATCCATAGTCCCATCTCCATCTATCACTCCTTTACGGTCCTCTCCCCATCCATTGTCCTCTCACTTTCCATCCATTACTTACTATTCCCTTTTCCTATCTCTATCCATCATCCCCCCACCATCATCTCTATCCATGGTGCCCTCAATGTCCTCACTTAATCCATTGTCTCCTAAATGTTCCCTCTCCATTCATAGTCCCATCTCTATCCATCTCCCCATCACTGTTATTCCCTTCATTATGTCCCCTCCATTAATCTCCCCATCTATAGTCCCCATACCATGTCCTCTACATCTACCACTCTCACACCATTTCATCTACATCCATCTGCCCATTACTGACCCTTCTCCATCCATATTTCCTATAACACTTTCATCATCCCCCTCTACATCCATCTGCCCATTACTGACCCTTCTCCATCCATATTTCCCTCATCATGTGCTCTCCATCTATAACACTTTCATCATCCCCCTCTACATCCATCTGCCCATCCCTGTCCCCTCATCATGTCCTCTCCATCAACAGTCCCATCTCCATTCATCTTCCCATCACTATTTCCTCTCCATCCATATTCCTCTCACCATGTCTTCTCAAATTATCATCTCCTCAATGTCCCCTCTCAATCCATTGTCCTAGTTCTATCTCCCAATCGCCGTTCCATTCTCCTAACTGTCCCCTCTCCATCCTAGAATCATCTTTAGCCATCTCCCCATCACAGTCTCTTCATCATGTCCCACATCCATAGTCCTCACACCATGTCCTCTCTCATTTATCACTTTCTCACCATCCCCCCTATATCCATTGTTCCCTCTCCAGCCATAGTCTTATCTCCGTCCATCTCCCCAACACTGTCCCCTCTCCATCCGTAGTCCCAGCTTTAGCCATTTTCCCATCACTGTGCTTTCTTCATCCACATTCCCCCCCCATCCATAGACCCCACACCATGTCCATTTCATCTACCACTCTCTCAACAACCCCTTTACGATCATTGTTCCCTTTCCATTCATCTACCAATCTTTGTCCCCTCTCCATCTCCTTTCAATCTTTAAATATTTCAATGTCCCCTCTACATCCATGTCCCCATTATTGTCCCCTCTCCATCGATCACCTACTCAGTGTTCCATCTCCACCCATTGTCCCATTAATAGCCATCTCTTCATTTCCATCTCCTCTCTATCCACATTACCCTCACCATGTCCTCTCCAATCAGCACTCCTTTACAGTCCTCTCCCCATCCATTGTCCCCTCTCCATCAGTTACTTGCTGTTCCCTTTCCATCACCTCATCCTTTTCCTACCTCTAGCCATCATCTTTCCACCACTATCTGTCCATCACCCCCTCACCATTCCCTCTATCCATGGTGCCCTTGTTGTCCTCACTTAATCCATCGTCTCCTAAATATTCCCTCTCCATTCATAGTTCCCACACTATCTGTCAACCCTCTTACATCCTTTCCCTCCTCCTTCTACACCATGTCTTCTCTAACATCACCCCCCTTACCCTCCCCTCTATATCCATTGTCCTTTCACGGACATCTTTCTATCCCCATCTGGGGCCCAGTCACCATGCCATCTCCAGTCATGGCCCTCTTATTAACCCACCGCTCCTCAATGTCCCTTCCCTTCACTCCATCTAGGAGTCCCTTCCCTTCCCGTCCTCCATCTAGGAGTCCCTTCCCTTCCCTTCCCGTCCTCCATCTAGGAGTCCCTTCCCTTCCCTTCCCGTCCTCCATCTAGGAGTCCCTTCCCGTCCTCCATCTAGGAGTCCCTTCCCTTCCCGTCCTCCATCTAGGAGTCCCTTCCCTTCCTCCATCTAGGAGTCCCTTCCCTTCCCTTCCCGTCCTCCATCTAGGAGTCCCTTCCCTTCCTCCATCTAGGAGTCCCTTCCCTTCCCTTCCCTTCCCGTCCTCCATCTAGGAGTCCCTTCCCGTCCTCCATCTAGGAGTCCCTTCCCTTCCCGTCCTCCATCTAGGAGTCCCTTCCCTTCCCGTCCTCCATCTAGGAGTCCCTTCCTGTCCTCCATCTAGGAGTCCCTTCCTGTCCTCCATCTAGGAGTCCCTTCCTGTCCTCCATCTAGGAGTCCCTTCCTGTCCTCCATCTAGGAGTCCCTTCCTGTCCCATTCATCCCC
This sequence comes from Rana kukunoris, assembly GCA_029574335.1. Taxonomy (NCBI): domain Eukaryota; kingdom Metazoa; phylum Chordata; class Amphibia; order Anura; family Ranidae; genus Rana; species Rana kukunoris. The sequence goes on along the minus strand of CM056055.1, from coordinate 20,965,347 downwards.
CATGCCTTCCTCACCATCCCCTCAGGATAACACTCACCATTTTCGATGACCACTTTTATAAGCCGAATAGATCCATTCCGCGCCTTGGCAAAGAACTCCTTCAACTCTGGTGTGGCTAGAAGAACCAAAAACATGCCGGTAAGTAAAGCAGAAAGAGGAGAATGGAAAGGCCTCTGGGGTGACACTTGAGAGGGGAGAACTTCTGGCCGTCTGCGGTGGATCAGCAACTAATGGGGAATACGGGATGAGGACATGTGCTAAACTTGATCATCTCCCTGACAGCCTAACCTCCCAAATATAGCCTAGGCTCTGAGGAGGGGGGGGGGGGGGGGGGCTGGTGACCGTCTGCTTAATACAAAACATCAATCCTGTGCACAGAATAAACAAGGCCCGTCACTGGGCCATTAAGGACGCCAAACAAATTCCTTTTTATTTGGTAACTTTTACACGTTACATTTAGGCAACCGTCTTTTATTGGCCAAAGTCACCGGTTGTTTTCCGTCAGTGTTCCTGTTTACAGCTCAGTTCCCGGGACCCGGTCACCCCTCTACAAAGCCTTGTGACACGGCCGCCGTGTGCACAGAAATAGCGTGCGAGTCATCAAAGGTGACCCTGAGAGCGTTGGCTTGTAATAACCTACGAGACAAACACCACCGCACACAGGACCACCCCGCCATGTATGTCTGTCTACAAAGCCCAGACCACCGCGCAACGCAAAGCCGGGAATTAACGCCGGGAACAATGACCTGTGACTTCACCGGCAAGGACAGTGCAGGGGTCAGGCCTGTCAGACAGAACGCCATGTATGATCATCAATAGGGTGTGATTACTAAACTAACTACCTACCAACCACCTACCAACCACAACCAACTCCAACCACAACCAACTCCAACCACAACCAACTCCAACCACAACCAACTCCAACCACCTACCAAACTCCAACCACCAACAACCAACCAAACTCCAACTACCTACCAAGCACCACCAACAACCAACTCCAACCACAACCAACTCCAACCACCTACCAAACTCCAACCACCAAAACCAACAACCAACTCCAACCACCAACTCCAAGCACCTACCAAACTCCAACAACCAACCACCAACAACCAACCAAACTCCAACAACCTATCAAACTCCAACAACCAACCGCCAACCAACAACGCAAACCACCAACAACCAACCAAACTCCAACAACCAACCACCAACTCCAACCACCAAGCACCATCAACCACCTACCAAACTCCAAAAACCAACCACCATCAACCACCTACCAAACTCCAACAACCAACCACCAACAACCACCTACCAAACTCCAACAACCAACCACCAACAACCACCTACCAAACTCCAACAACCAATTCCAACCACCTACCAAACTCCAACCAAACTCCAACAACCAACCACCATCAACCACCTACCAAACTCCAACAACCAACTCCAACTACCAACAACCAACACCAACAACCAACAACCAACTCCAACTACCAACAACCAACTCCAACTACCAACAACCAACACCAACAACCAACACCAACAACCAACACCAACAACCAACACCAACTACCAACACCAACAACCAACACCAACAACCAACACCAACAACCAACACCAACAACCAACACCAACAACCAACACCAACAACCAACACCAACAACCAACACCAACAACCAACACCAACAACCAACACCAACAACCAACTCCAACCACCTACCAAACGCCAACAACCAACCACCAACAAACAAGGCCAATCACCTACCAAACTCCAACAAACAACCACCAACTCCAACCACCAACTCCAACGCCAACAACCTATCAACCACCTACCAACCACCACCAACAACCAATTCCAACCACCTACCAAACTCCAACAACCAACCACCAACAAGCAGCGCCAACCAAACTCCAACTACCTACCAACACCAACCACCTACAAAAACCAAATTCCAACTCCCTACCAACTCCAACTCCCTACCAACTCCAACTCCCTACCAACTCCAACTCCCTACCAACTCCAACTCCCTACCAACTCCAACACCCTACCAACACCAACACCCTACCAACACCAACACCCTACCAACACCAACACCCTACCAACACCAACACCCTACCAACACCAACACCCTACCAACACCAACACCCTACCAACACCAACACCCTACCAACACCAACTCCCTACCAACACCAACTCCCTACCAACACCAACTCCCTACCAACACCAACTCCCTACCAACACCAACTCCAACCACCTACAAACCAAATTCCAACTACCTATGAACTACCAACTCCAATCACCTACGAACCAACACCAACCAAACTCCAACTACCTATCAACTCCAACCAACTCTGCTTCTTCAATAGAAATAGGTAAATATACACATCCATATTGAGGGGCGAGAATATACGCATAGAATTTTGGTGGGTACACATTAGCTGGGTTGTAAGATTAGATGAAGGCTTGGTGTTAGGGTTACAGGGGAGGTTAGTGTTAGGAAGAGATAGGGTGATAAAGGATGAACAGTGTGAGGGGTATGGGGGGGGGGGGGACAGGGGTTATAGGGAGGGTTAAAGAGAGTTTTGGTGTGAGTAATAAAGTAGGGTTAGGGTTACATGGAGGATAAGTGTTGTGGTACAGGAAGGGTTAATATGAAAGGGAGGGTTAGCAATACAGGTGTTGAGGTTACAATGAGGGGGGGGGGGGGGTTGGGGGTACAGGGAGGAATAGTGTTGGGGTACAGGGAGGGGTGGAAGCGTTGGGGTTACAGGGACGTTTGGTGTTACGGGGGGGGGGGGCTTCTGATCTCTCGGAGCTGAAAGTGAATGTTTTAGGAAATGCGATGCTGATTGGCCGGCGCGGAGAATTCTTCTCCCACTAATGAGGAAATGTTACAACTTGTCAGAATGATAGAACCGGTCCGGCGACCCCCCCCCTCTCCCCCCCTGGAAGGAGGAGGACATGTAACACCTGAAGAATGTGGAATTTCAGGAAAACCTGCAGAAATGAAGGAGGAGGGTTTTCGGGAATCTTTGGGGTCTCCATTGCCGAGTAATCGGCTGTGGAAATCAGAACGCAGTCAGCGCCCGGACTGGAAATCTATTGGCGGCGCAGACATTGGCGCGCGGGGGGGACAGGTCCTCCGACGGGCACGTTTTCATTTTTCCCTGGAGGGTTTGTGACGTGTCGGGTTGCAGGCAGAACAATCCCCCCCCCTTCCCCCTCCCGCCGCCCCCGATCTGCACAGCGAGGATTAGTCGCGCGCAGGACGTGGGAATATGTGGAAGGCGCGGGTTGGCGGCGGAGCGCTCGGCTTTGAAGCGGCGCTCTCCCATCATCTGGTGTTGAAAAAAAACAACAATTATAAAGAGCGACGGATCCAACAATCTGATGGAGCGAGCGACGGGGGGGGGGGGGGGGGGGGGGGGTGGGGGGGGGGGGGGGGGGGGGGGGGGGGGGGGGGGGGGGTGGGGGGGGGGGGGGGGGGGGGGGGGGGAGGGGGGGGGGGGGGGGCAACGGGGGCGGGTGGGGGCGGGGGGGGGGGGGGGAGGGGGGGGGGGGGGGGGGGGGAGGGGGGGGGGGGGGGGGGGGGGCCGACACAACGCACCTCATGGGCCCCACAGGCAACACGTCCAGGTGACCCCAGCACACCTTTATATGGGGGGGAGGGAGGATGATGGGGACACACTTGTGTCTAGGCAACCGCCGCACTCCAGATGTGGAGGAACTACAAATCCCATCATCCCCGGGGCTGGAAGTCTCGCGATGGCGGATGGGACTTGTAGTTCCTCACCAGACCGGAGTGCGGAGTTCCTTGGTTGCCTCGGCGATGTCCTCAGCCAGCTGCAGGCAGGAGGACCCCGGAGTGACCCCCCCCCCCCCCAACGTTCCCCTGTCTCAGTCTCCGGTCTGGGCTCCTCCGACATCAGGGAGGAGTCATTTACTATTGAGGGTCAATGGTGGGCGGGAACGCTGAGACTTGTAGTCCCTCCTCCGCCATGTAGTATCAGCCCCCTATGTGTGCTGTGCACTTCTAAAGCACTGATCAGTGCCCCCCCCCACCCCGAAACTCAGTGAATGCTGGGACTTGTAGTTCCTCCTCAGTCGGAGGTTGTACTGGTCTAACATCAGTCTATACTGCTGAACTCTCCTTTAACACTAAGTGCCAGTGCCCCCCCCCCCCAAACCAGACAGTCAGCGCATGCTGGGACTTGTACTTCCTCAGGTGGTCAGCGCATGCTGGGACTTGTACTTCCTCAGGTGGTCAGCGCATGCTGGGACTTGTACTTCCTCCACCTAAGGATTCAATGCCTGCTGGGCCTTGTAGTCCCCCAGACAGCCTCAGCCACTCAGAGGCTGTACTCATCCAATATTAGCCCTTACGCTGTTTGCTGTGCTCTCCTATGACACTGATGGGTCCTCTCCCCCTAGGCATTCAATGCATGCTGGGGCTTGTAGTCCCCCAGACAGTAAGTGATTCTGGGCCTTGTAGTCCCACAGGCAGCCAATGCATGCTGGGGCTTGTAGTCCCCCAGACAGTAAGTGATTCTGGGCCTTGTAGTCCCGCAGGCAGCCAATGCATGCTGGGCCTTGTAGTCCCGCAGGCAGCCAATGCATGCTGGGCCTTGTAGTCCCTCAGAGCAAAGCCAATGCATGCAGGGATGCTGAGGCCAGGCATATATGTCCCCCAGGATCACAGGCAGCCAATGCATGCTGGGCCTTGTAGTCCCACAGACAGTGCAGAGCCAATGCATAGCTGGGCCTTGTAGTCCCACAACAGGAGGCAAAGGCAGATGCAGGCAGTAGAAGCCAATGCATGCTGGGCCTTGTAGTCCCACAGGCAGCCAATGCATGCTGGGCCTTGTAGTCCCACAGGCAGCCAATGCATGCTGGGCCTTGTAGTCCTGCAGCCAGTCAGTAAATTCATGTTGGGGCTTGTAGTCCCTCAGACAGCCAATGCATGCTGGACCTTGTAGTCCCTAAGGCTGCACTCACGAATATCAGCCCATACACCGTTTGCTGTGCTCTCCTATGACACTAATGGGTCTCTCCCTTCTAGGCATTCAATGCATGCCGAGGCTTGTAGTTCCTTAGCCACTCAATACATGATGGGGCTTGTAGTCCCTCAGACAGTAAGTGATGCTGGGACTTGTAGTTCCTACTCATCTAATATCAGCCCATACTGC